>JAPKLY010000943.1:28112-60520 GCA_026898435.1 Prunella vulgaris
ACTGTGGAAGTCTAAATCTGCAGATCAGGTTTTTCCATATGAAGCCGATCATCCTTTCTTGGGTTATTGTTGTGAGAGCTTCGGCCTCAGCCCACTTAGTGTAGTAGTCTACTGCTACAACATCAAACTTTACACTGTCTCTACCAGGTGGAAATGAGCCGATCAAGTCGATACCCCATTTCGCGAAAGGCCATGGGCTGAAAACCGACTTCAGTTGGTTGGCTGGGGAGTGGATGTTAGGTGCGAAAAGTTGACATTTCCGGCACCTTCGCGCGAAGCTGATGGCATCTTTTCAAAGAGTGGGCCAATAGTAGCCTTGCCTGATCATCTTGTATGCTAATGCTTGCCCTCCAGCGTGACTCCCACAAATCCCTTTGTGAATTTCTTCTAACACTTCGGACCCCTACTTCTTAGTTAGGCACTTGAGTAGGGGTAGAGAGAATCCACGTTTGTAGAGTTGGCCGTCCAGCACTGCATATCTGGCAGCTTGCTTTATTAGCCGGCCAGCTTCCCAGGTGTCCACGGGGGTCGTTCCGTCTGTCAAATATTTTTGGATTGGAGTGGACCAATCTTCACCATCATCTTCACATTCCTCCTGCCCCCTACTCGAGGTTTGGTGTGGTGATCACAACCTCCGAGAATTCGGCTTCGCCATTGCTGGTAGCTAGCCGGGCTAAGGCGTCTGCTTGTGTGTTTTCTAGCCACGGTATCTGGTTGATGTAGACCTGTGTGAACATCGAGATATCTTTTTGTAGGTCACCATCTGCTGGTCTTTCGCCTCATACTCCCCCCGGACTTGGGATATTATTAGCTGGGAATCTCCGAAAACTTGAAGATTGGTTGCCCCCACAGTTAATGATAGCCTAAGTCCAGCTATCAACGCTTCATACTCCACCTCGTTGTTGGTTGCTCAAAAGTCGAACCGGATTGTGGAGGTGAAGACTTATCTGTCCGGGCTGATCAGGACCACGCCGGCGCCTGCTGCTACGCTGGTTGATGATCCGTCAACGTAGAGATACCACGGAGCTATACGCCCCCTCATCGGATAATGAAGTCGGCAAGTGCTTGTCCTTTTATCGCTGTTCGGGGTGTGTAGGTTACACCGTATTGGCTGATCTCTAGTGACCATTTCAGCAGGCGTCCGGCGGTGTCTTGGAGCTGTAGTATTTGACGTAGTGGGAACGTTGTCAGCACCTCTACCGGGTGGTCAAAGAAGTAAGGCCTCAATTTTCTAACACTCATCACCAGTACATAAGCCAGCTTCTCTGTTGGGGTGTACCGCAACTCAGCTTCGTGTAAGACTTGGCTTACATAGTACACTGGTAGGTGTGTCTTCACCTCTTCTCGGACCAGGACGGAGCTGATGGCCACCTCCGACGCGGCTAGGTATAGGTACAGCTTTTCTCCAGGTATCGGCTTTGACAGGACCTGCGTATCTGCCAAATATGTTTTGATGTCTTCGAAGGCTCGCTGGCATTCACTTGTCCACACGAAGTGGTTTTTGAGGTGGAGCTTGTTAGCTTTGGCCGCCTCCTTGTACCTTCGCATGTTTACCTTAATTACCTCGAACAACAGACGATTTCGATCACCGGACCTGGAGATGAATCTGTTCAAGGCTGCCATGCACCCGGTTAACCTCTGGATTTTCTGCACGGAATCGGGTACGCCCATCTCAATTATGCATTGGACCTGCGTGGGGTTGACCTCGATTCCTCGTTGGCTAACCAGGTGCCCCAGGAACTTTCCCGAATGCACGCCGAAGCTGGTTTTCTTGGGGTTTAACTTCATGTTGTAGTGGCGTAGTATGTCGAAGGTCTATTTTAGGTGGTTCAGGTGGTCCTCCTTTCTCAGACTCTTGACAACTATGTCATCTATGTATACCTCCCTGGATTCGCCAATGTGTTGGTCGAACATTTTATTGACCAACCTTTGGTAGGTGGCTCCGACGTTGATGAGTCCAAACGGCATCCTTTCCCAGCAATACATATTCTTGTTGGTGTAGAACGCCGTATGTTCCTGGTCATCTGGGTGCAAAGCTATCTGGTGGTAGCCCGCAAAAGCATCCGTGAACGTCATCATCTCACGGCCCGCGGTGCTATCCACTAGCTGATCAATGTGAGGTAGTGGGAAATTGTCCTTCGGACATGCTTTATTCATGTATGTGAAGTCAATGCAGAGCCTCCACATCCCATTGTGTTTTTTCACCAGGACGGGGTTCGCGACCCACTGCGGACACAAAGCTTCCTTGATGAGCTTATTGTCTAACAACTTCTCCACCTCAACAGTTAGAGCTGCGTATTTGTCTGGTCCATAGTTTCTTCACTTTTGACGTACGGGTCTACTCATCGGGTCTATGTTGAGTCTGTGGCAAGCATGTTCTAATGGGATCCCCGTCATGTCTTCATGGGACCAGGAAAACACGTCCAGGTTGGTCATCAAGAACAGCTCCATCCTCGACCGGTACGGTTCAGGTAACTCAGAACCAATGAAAAGTTCTAAGTCCCTTTCTGGGTCCACCGGGAGTGCCGTCAGTTCCTCCATGGGGGTGGCTTTTCTCTTTTGACTTTTCCACCTTGGGTCGCTGATGAGCTCGTCCCACTCCTCTCGTGACATCTGTGCAGGTTCGTGACCTATGCGCGGTTCGAGGTCTTCGGGTTGGCTTTCAGCTCGGGCGGGTTCATCAACTGTTAGTACCTCCAGTGTTTTGTCAACTTGGAACTGTGCGGTGACTTGGGGAGTTAGGTCAACGTCCATTAGTGTTGGTTCTTGACCTCCCGCAGGTCCCCCATCTTCGGCTTCATCAACCACCTCCATGGGAGCAGGTTGTTGTTCCTGCACAGGACCCGACCCTTGTGCAGGTCCCAACACTTGGGTTTCTCCCAATCCTTCCATTGGTGCTGGTTGTGCGTCTTGCGCAGGTCCTGACACTTGGTTAATCTCTGACAGATCGCCTACCTCCATCATCTCAGTTTCGACCGAGATGACATCTAAGATGTTTGGCTCGTCTGCTGGGATCTGCACGTCCTCTTCAAGGACTTGGACCCGCGTCACCGCTTTTTTTACCTGGCCATCTTTTATTTGGAGTAAACACTCTCGGGCTTTTTTCTGGTCACCTTTTATAGTTCCGGTACCTTTTGGGGTTGGGAATTTCAAACTGTAGTAGTAGGTCGAACATGCCACTTTGAATTCATTAATAAATGGGCGGCCAAGGAACCCGTTATAGGAGGACTGCTGGTCGACAACTAGGAAATCTATGAGCCTAGTCAGTCTCCTTTCGGGGTCCTCAGCCGATACAAGCTGGACGCTCAACCTAACACTACCTAGGGGGACGGTTATAGCTTCTCCGAACCCCACTATCCTAGCATTGCTAGGTTCCATATACGACTCAAAATCACCTAAGGCATCTAAGGTGGATTTGAAGAGAATGTTGGTGAATGCGCCGGTGTCCACAAGTAGTCTATGAACTCGGACGTTCATGATGTTGGCGGTTATCACCAACGAGTCGTTGTGGGGCGTCAGTACCCCTTCCAGGTCCGCTGGGGAAAATGTCAGCTCATCAGTAAGCTGTGAGATGGACCTGGGGCCGCAGCTGCCTTCCTGGACTTGGTTTATGGCCCGGATTTTGGCCTTCCTTTTTCTCTTGGATATGGAGGATCCCCCATCCTGGAGACCTCCGGAAGCTCCTCTTAGCTGGGGCCTTCTTCATGAACTCGGCCAGCTTCCCATCCTCATAAAATTTCTAGAGTTGTCTGAGGAGGTCTCGACATTCGCTGGTGAAGTGGCCGATGGCCTGATGGTAGGCACAGTATTTGTTGGAGTTGAGTTTCGTGCGGTCCTGACGGATCCGCCTCGGCTCCTCCAACAGGGCCTTGTCTTTAACGGCTGTAAAGACGTGGTCGATGGAGACCGTGAGGACCTGGTTGAGCTTCTCCTTGAGCTCTTCCCCCTCGTCAAAAGCTTTCAGGTTCCGGGGGCTTTGTATGTGCCCCCGGACTTCTTCCAGTAGGGCTTCCTCTCCTAGTGGGCTCCAACCTCTTTCAGCAGTGCCTCCTGCATAGCCACGAACACCCCCGCCTTGTGGCAGAATTCGGTGTAAGTGTTGGGACATGCAAGGTGCATCTCCTTCCAGAGATCGGTGCCTTTTTTGAGCTCGGCCATCGCTACGACAACCTTCGTGTCCTTGCTCACCGGCTCACCTTCCAGCAGGATTTTGTCAAACCTCTCCAGGTACTGCTGGTCGGTCTCACTCTCGCCTTGGTGGATGTTGGCGAGTCGGTGCTTCTGGGTAAGGTAGGACCTGAACCCAGAGAAGTGGGCCAAGAACTCCCGTGAGAGTTGGCCAAATGAGCAGATTGACCCCGGGGCGAGTGAAGAGAACCAGCGGTGAGCTCGGTCCCCTAGGGTCAGTGGGAAGTTCCGGCATTGAGTAGAGTTGGTGGCGCCAACCGAAATCATAAAGTCTGCGTACTTGGCCAGGTGGACTTTCGGGTCGGACTCGCCCTCGTACGCAGACATCTCCGGGAACTGGATTTTCTTCTGGACCGGTGCGCGAAGGATGGCAGGTGCCAATGGAGACGCGGGGAGAGTGGTGGCATCAGGTCCGCCAGACTTGGCTGCTACTTGGGCTTGCAGCAATTCGATGGCCTTTTCCAGTGAGGCCAGCTCGTCATCACGGGTTACCTCCGGCGGAGGTTGCTCGAAAGTCGTGCATTTCATGGATGCACGTCCCCGAGGTGCCTCACTCTGGGGTGACTTCTCGATGACGTGTTGGAATTGGCGTCCGCCATGGGGGCCCAACCTATCGGCGGCGGGCCTTCTAAATCTCTCATGGGCGGACCTGCGTGGTTGCTGGTCGGAGTCCCTGCGGGATGCGGCTGGGGCCACCGTCCGTTTGTTTTCCCCGTATCTCGGGCCTAAATGGCCTTGGAGGACTTCCCTCCTTTGTGATTGGTAGGTGCCAGATGCCCCGGTGTAGGCCGAATCTCTTCCGGTGTACGGAGCGGGCTCCTCCTCCACCATCTTGGCCTTGCCGGCCCTTTCCCTATGCTAGCGAGCTTGTGCCGAGCTTGCCTCCTGCTCGGTGGGGAGGATGCTGTATTCCCCCCGGGTCTGAGTGCCCTGGGTGGGCTTGGTTTGCTCTCGGGCTCCGGCAGCTGGAGCTCGCCTGGGCTGCTGCCTCTGCTGCAACCTTTGTAAGGTTGCGATGGTGCATTGGAGCTCGTCGGGGTTGTTGGCCAGGTCCCTCAGGGCAGGGGCCAAGTCTTCTTGGGTCACCACAACTCGCGGAGGTCGCGGAGCTGCGGTGCTCTTATGGGGAGGTGGTTGTGAGGTCTCCGCCTCGACCTGGTTTTGGTCACCTCCTTTGGACCTTTCGGCAGCTGCGGAGGTCTATCCTTTGGCGGCTCGGGTGTTAGCCATTTTCGGATTTTGGACGGGGTAACTTGCTGCAAGTCGCCGAGGTGGACGGAGGTCACTGGGGTGATGATCGTCCAGCTTGGGTGGAGCTGTGCAAATTTTCGTCTAGCCTCGCGTGTGACGAATTATCAACAATGTATGCTTTCTGAAACATTGATATCAGATGAGCCACTATATTCTGGTATAAAATCATGTGTTCGTCTTTGGCTTTGAATTCTCCTCGAACTTGAGAAACGATGAGTTGTGAATCACCAAAAATCTGTACTCTCTTAACTCCGATGGCCAATGTAAGTCTGAGTCCGGCAATCAGTGCCTCGTACTCAGCATCATTGTTGGTTTCCAGAAACGTAAATCTTATTACCGACGTGAACACCTGTCGGTCAGGGCTTATTAACACCACTCCTGCCCCCGACGCCAAGTTGGTAGACGAACCGTCTACGTACAGGTGCCATGGATGTTCAAGATCTCTTGTCAGTTCAGATGGGTAGGTCAGTTCTACAATGAGATCGACCAGAGTCTGTCCCTTGATCACCGTTCTTGTTGCGTACGTGATGCTAAATTGGCTGATTTCCAATGACCACTTCAGCAATCTTCCCGTTTGTCGTAGTGGGAATGTGGTGAGTACTTCTACCTGGTGAAAGTAGAAGTACTGTCGCAATTTGCGCGTGCTCATAACCAATGCATATGCCAGTTTCTCTGACGGAGAATACCGGACTTCGGCTTCATGTAGAGCCTGACTGACGTAGTAGATCGGGGAATGAAACTTGCCTTCGGCGCGTACAAGCACAGAACTTGTTGCTACCTCCGACGCCGCGAGGTAGAGGTAGAGTTTTTCACCTGGAATTGGTTTAGATAAAATTTGTGTATTGCCCAGATACTCTTTGATTTCTTCAAACGCTCTCTGGCAATCTCTTGTCCACTCAAAATTATTTTTCTTCTTCTTCATGGCTTCAAAAAATGGTCGACACTTATCTCCAGAACGCGAGATAAAATGATTCAACACGGCCAAACATCCTGTTAGACGTTGAACTTTTCAAACCGAATTAGGAGGCTTCATATTGATTATGACTTTGACTTTGGTTGGATTCACCTCAATTCCGCGCTGACTGACCAGGTGGCCCAAGAACTTTCCCGAATGAATTCCAAAATTGCTTTTCTTCGGGTTAAGCTTCATGTTGTAAGCGCGGAGTATTTAGAATGTTTGAGAAAGATGTTCGAGATGATCTTCCTTGTGTCGTCCACATAGACTTCCATTGAGCGGCGGATGTGCTCATCAAACATCTTGTTCACCAATCGTTGATAGGTGGCTCCAGCTGTTGATAGAATTTACTAATCGTGTGTTGATATGGCCTGTTATGTCGGATTAATTCTACCAAATAATAATCTTATGATTTAGTGTTCTTGGGGGAGATAATGTAGGGAGAGAGAGAGAGTGTGAGAGCTTAGAGAGAGAAAGTAAAGTGTGGGAAATGTATTAATTGTGTGAATAGTACAAGAGAGGTCTTATTTATTGGTGTGCGAGTGTGAGACTGCACCTTACTAGCCTATATGGCTTCCGGTGTTGACGAGGGTTCCTTACCCTTACCTTGATCCCTCACACTGCTTCCCTTTGTTATGCCTCGTCCTACTACATTGCCTTAGACTAGATGGGCCTCATTAAAAACCTCACCGTAAACCACCTTTGTGGATAAACCGGACGGAGGGAAAAAGAGCGCAACCATCGGGATCTAATAGACTACGGGGCGAGCTCCTAGGCGAGCTTGGAGGTGGGCTCCTGGGCGAGCTCGAGGGCAAGCTCCGGTGCCTTGCGTGGCTTTTGAGTGCCGTGCGACGATGGACCTCGGCGAGGTCCCCGTGGGGGTAGGGGCTAGCTCCTTTAGGCGAGCTGCGCAGGCGAGCTGGCCCATGTGGGCGAGCTCTGGACTTCCGCGGATCCGGGTGAGCCCTGGCGACCTGCCATGCCTTGGTGATTATTCTTATGCCGATTGTATTAGTTCGCCAGGCCAACACCAGCGTTGATCAAACCAAATGGCATTCTATCCCAACAATAAAGATTCTTGTTGGTATAGAAGGCGGTGTGCTCCAGATCGTCAGGATGTAGTGCAATCTAGTGATACCCCGCAAAGGCATCCATGAAGGTCATGAGTTCGTGCACTGCTGTGTTGTCAACCAGATGATCAATGTGAGGGAGTGGAAAGTTGTCCTTCGGACAGGCATCATTCAGATCAGTAAAGTCGATACAGAGTCTCCATGTGCCATTGGGTTTACGAACAAGGACAGGGTTCGCAACCCATTGTGGGCATAAGGCTTCGTGTATTAACTTGTTATCCAGCAACTTCTTGACCTCTGCTGTCAGCCCTTCGTACTTGTCGGGTCCAAACTTTCATCTTTTTTGGCGAATCGGTCGGCGTGTTATATCAATATTGAGTCAATGACAGGCATGTTCAGTAGGAATACCTGTCATATCTGAATGAGACCACGCAAAAATGTCCAAGTTATTTTTCAAGAAAGTTATCATTCTTGTTCTGTACGGTTCCTGCAGTTCAGATCCGATGAAGAGTTCTAGATCTTCTTTGTCTGGATAAGCCTGGATAGACGTTAACACTTCCATCGGTGTGGCACGTTTTCACTTCTCTTTCCACCTCGGATCTAATATGGGTCCGTCCACGTTTAGTTCATCTTCAATCTCCATCGGTTCATTTTCGAGTCTAGGTTTGAAATCATGGCTGAGTAGGCATTCCTCTGGGTGTATGCCTCTGAAATGCCCCTCAGGCTCTGATTCCCCTAGAACTCGTACAATGTGATTGGGTGCACTCTCTGGTACTGGAACTGGATTATCTACCTCCATTGGTTCCGCTTCCGCTTGGGAAGCACTCAATGTCTCTGGTTCCAGTTCCGCGTGCGGGGGAGGATTTTCAATCACATGTACATAAGTGACCGATGGCGCGTTCTGATGTAAACATTCACGAGCTTTCTTCTGATCGCCCTTTATTGTGCCAGCTCCGTTTGGTGTCGGGAATTTGATACAATAGTAGTAAGTCGAACAGGCAGCTTTAAATTCATTTAAAAAAGGTCGGCCAAGGAATCCGTTATAGGAGGATGGCTGGTCTACAACGAGAAAATCTACTTGCCTCGTCATCCTCCTATCGGGATCGTCGACCGATGCAAGTTTAACAGATAAATGTATAGATCCTAGGGGAATAGTGACAGCATCTCCGAATCCTATAATCCTGTGATTACAATTTTCAATATAGGATTCGTAATCCCCTATCTGGTCTAGAGTACTTTTGAACAGAATGTTCGTATATACTCCAGTATCGACCAGTAAACTGTGAACTCGTGCATTCATGATGTTTGCGCTAATGACTAAGGAATCATTGTGTGGGGTCATGATTCCTTCCAAGTCCTTCTGTGAAAAAATCAGCTCTGCAGTGGGCTTGGTAGAGGGTCCTGCCTCGGTCTCCTTTATCTGGTCAATAGCGCGCAATTCCGCCTTTTTCTGCCTTTTCGACGGAGGTGGCAACCTCAGGTTCCAAAACAAAAACATCCCGCATTGGACCTGGCGGGGGAAGTAGGGCTTGCTGTTCTTTCTGGCATCTCGGTCCGGCTCCTTCCTCGTTCCTGTCTTCGTTCTCGCTGTCTTCTCCGTTCGCCCTCCGATCGGACACACGTGGTCTCTTTCCAAGGGCTCGCTTCACAAACTCTGACAGTTTACCGTCCTCGTAAAACATCCATAACTACCTCAAGAGATCCTGGCATTCACTAGTGAAATGCCCCGTTGCCGGATGATAGGCACAATATTTGTTCCTATTCGTTCTCCACGGATCCACCTTGAGCTTCCTCGCTGGCTGCAATTCCCCGGTTCTCTTGACCGCGTTGAAAAGCTGGTCAATGGACACTGTCATAACTTGGTTCAGTCTTTCTGCCAACTCGGTGGCCTCAAATGATTTCAAATTCCTGGGGGTTCGGTATTTTCCCCCACTCCCCTTGACCGGGGCTATCGCCTTCGGTGCTTCCTTAACCTCTCCTATGAATTTCTTCAAGGCTTCTTTCATGGCCACATATATCCAGGCCTTGCTTCGAAATTCCGCGTAAATTGTTGGACATGCAAGCTGCATATCTTTCCATAAATCTGATTCTTTCTTCAATCCCGCAATTGCGGTAATTACCTTGGTATCTTTGATGACTGGCTCTCCCTCTAACAAAATCTTGTCGAACCGTTCGAGGAATTGCTGATCTGATTCCTCTGGTTCCTGGGCAAGATTTGTCAGTCGATGCTTCTGGGTGAAACAAGACGCTGCTCCAGAAAAATGTAATAAAAACTCTCAGCTTAACTGCATGAAAGAAGTGATTGATGCAGGGGGCATCGCAGTAAACCATCGGTGTGCATGATCCTCAAGTGTAAGAGAAAAGTTCCTACACTGGGTCTCATCAGACGCTCCCACAGAAATCATGTAATATGTAAACTTGGACAAGTAAACCTTCGGGTCTGACGTTCCTTCATATAGATTAGAAGCCGGGAACTATATCTTCGGCTAAACGGGCACCGAAAGTATTGTTGCTGACAGGGGTGAAACTGGGATCTGTATCGCCGGGCTGCTTTCTGGGCGTAATGAGACTTTGACCTGAAGGTCTTCGATGGCTTTTCTCATTGATTGTAGGATTTCATCCGAGGCCTCTACACCTCGACGGGGTACCCGTTCCTCTCGCTCAAGGCGAGGGGAGCCGGACACCCGGTCCCTCAGGTGCGACTTGGCTGGAATCATACTGGCCTTGTGTATGCCCTCAGGACCAAGTCTCTCTGCCGCCGGCCAACGTAATCTTTCTCGAACCGTATGCTGTCTTCCTTGATCTGCCTCGGGTGCTCTACTGGGCCTCCCTCGGTCTACCTCCAGTGCTCTATCTGGTCTTCTTTGATCTGCTTCTGGAGCTCTACTAGGGGGTCGATAGGTCATCACGGGCGGGCCCTGTGACCTGTACTCCCGTCGTTCAACAGGCCTACTTTGGAGAGTTCCCTGACTAGACTCGTCCATCACGCTTCGTGCTCTTCCTCTTTGTGGGCCCAAACGGTCTGCTCCTTGTGGGCCCAAATGATCCTCCATCCTTGGTCCTAGACGATCTGTCACCTTCTGCTTTCCACGCTCCTCACGTCTTCTTCTTTGTTCCCTGTCAGCCTCGGTCTCTGGTAGATGCTGATCGACCCAGTGAAGAACAAGCCTCTGATTAGGGTGAGTACCAGAGGGTCCCGCTGCACCTTGTTGTTGTTCTTTTAGCTTTCTACAGAGAGCCGTCACGCGTGAAATGTCTTTTGGGTTCTGCAGGAATGGGAGCAGTTCAGATAGCCCTTGCATATAGTTCTGTCCCACTTGAGCTGCCGGGACTCCAGTTGGTTCAGCTTGTTTTTTAGTTCCTGCGACACCTTGAACTGTTGTGGAATGATCAGGTGCTGGGGTCCTCTGATTGGGCTGGCCATGATTCCTCCCGTGAGATGTCATCCTTGGTTGTGAAACTTCCCTCGACATATTACGTAATGTCAGCTCCTTTCCACAAAGCAGGTTAAATTGTTGTGCATGTGGACACACAAATAGGCGAACAGCTGAAAGCAGACGACCAGCAGTTCTGGCGAACAACTGAGCTGGTATGTAAACTGAGCAGGTAAAACAGGTGACCAGGTGGCACCAGGCGAACAGGTGAGAGCAGGCGATCAGGTGAAGAAACAGGCGACCAGGTGGGCAATCAGGCGACCAGGTGAGTTTTCTTCAAGCCTTCAAGCGATCAGGTGTATATCTTCAAGTATTCAAGCGAGCAGGTGTATATCTTCAAGTATTCAAGCGAGCAGGTGTATATCTTCAAGCGAACAAGTGGCCAATCTTCATCCAAAATCCAAATTTTGCAGTTTCCAGCTCAAAGTCTTGCAAATTCCAGCAACCGGAGGTTCGGGGCCCCCCTTCTAGTGCTAAATTATTAATGAAATCTCCGGAACGGAAGCGTTTATGTGGCTAACGAATGCGATTTCACTAACATCCGTTCGAAATCAGATTATTAAAACTGTAAAGTGTTCGATCGCATGAAGATTTCGACAGGGCTTCGCTGAGGTTGAGAAAACTTGTATTATTATGAAAATGGTGCCCTATTTATAGGCAAATACATAAGCAGGTGGTGGCACACGCTTTGCCACGCTTATTCTGAAGCTTACATGCGTCCCTAATCTCCTAAACAAGATAATTACACAAGAAAATTAGCTGAAAATGTTATCTGGGCGATCTTCTTCAAATCAGGCGAGCACCACTTCAACCCTGGCGACCAGCACCTTGGGCGAGCAGGTGAGCTACCGCCAGTTATGAGATTTACAAGGCCTGCTCGCCTATTATGAGCAAATAGGCGAGCAGGTGAGCTAGGCAGGGGGTTGGGCGAGCAGGTGAGCTGCTAGCCCCTTCTTCTTTGCACTGCTGCTCGACCATTTCTTTCTTGTTTGACGATTCTTCTTTTCTCGTATTGATTTTCTTGAACTTTGCCCATAATCATCATGTTCAATTAGTTATTTTGGGACACGTCATCCGGTATTCCACTGATTACTTCCTTAATCATCTGGATTAGATTATTACATCAACAGACACCCCTACACTTTTAAGTATTTATAAGATGGTGCTCGACCATGCAATAATTCATACGGACTTTTATCAACTTTCTTACATGGTATCTTTTTTAAAAGATAATTTGCCGCCAACACCGCTTCATCCCACATATTTTGAGGAAGCCCAAAATCTAGTAACATTGCATTCATCATTTCTTTCAATGTTCTATTTTTCCGTTCTGCGACACCATTTTGTTGAGGTAAATAAGTTGCAGTAGTTTCATGCTTAATTCCGTGTTGTTCACAAAATTTGGGAAATGGAAACTCATACTCACCTCCCTTATCACTTCTAAATATTTTAATTTTTTTATTGAGTTTATTTTCAACCTTATTTTTATAAAGTAAGAACTTATCAAAAGCTTCATCTTTAATGTTTAGAAGATACACAAAACAAAATTTTGTGCACTCATCTACAAAGTGATGAAATATTTATTCTCACCACGTGTTTGTACACTTTTTAAATCGCACACATCCGTGTGAATTAAATCAAGTGATTCACTATTTCTTTCAATAGTTCAGAAAGATGACCGAGTCATTTTTGCTTCTACACAAATCTCACACTTCTGATTTGTATCCATTTGGAGTGTAGGAATACTATTCATATTCATTAATTGTCTTAATGAATTAAAATTGACATGTCCTAAACGACCATGCCATGTAATAGACGACTCAATCAAATAAGAAGAAGGAGAAGAAGCATTTTTATTCATATTTTTCTTGATCGTCATTACATTGAGCTTAAAAAGCCCATCATATTCATAGCATTTTCCGACATACACTCCATTCTTGGATAAAATAATTTTATCCGCCCCTATTACAATTTTGAACACATGTTTGTTCAATAAAGACCCGGATACCAAATTCTTAAAAAAAATTTGTACATACAAAACTTCGTTCAAAGTTAACTCCTTATCGGAGGTAAATTTCAGTTCTACTTTCCCTTTGCCCTTGACATCGGAAGTGACTGAATTTCCCATGTAGAGTTTTTCTTCATGAACATTTTCATCAAGGAAATTAAACAATTCCTTAGAAGAACAAACATGATGGGTTGCACCCGTATCGAGCCACCATTCACGTGGGTTTGAACCCACCATATTTACCTCGGACACAACAGCCGAGAAGTGCTTCTCATCTTGGTTGACCATATTTGTTTGGTCATTCTTCGGCTTTCTACATTTAGCTGCCTTGTCACCGGGCTTCTCGCAATTATAGCAAGTCCCAGTAAATTTCTTCTTCAAATCATTCTTCTTCGGCCCAAAATTCTTGGTCGATGGGTTTTCTTTTTTCTTCCCATTATTTTTGGGGTAGGTTCTCGAGCTTTGGCCTTGTTCAACAATGTTGGCTTCAGGCTCGGAGGACCATATCTTTTGCTTGATTTCTTGTTGTCCACTTCAATACGAAGACGAACAACAAGCTCCTCCACGGTCATCTCCTTTCTTTTGTGGGTGAGGTAATTTTTAAAATCTTTTCATCCAGAGGGCAGCTTGTTGATGATGGCAGCCACTTGGAACGATTCACTAATCACCATCCCTTCCGCATGGATATCAGAAATAATGACCCGTAGATCCTGCACTTGGCTAACAACAGGTTTAGTATCCACCATTTTAAAATCAAGGAACTTACTTACGAGGAATTTCTATGTTCCGGCATCCTCCGTCTTGTATTTTTTCTCAAGAGTTTCCCACAACTCTTTTGTCGTCGTAATCCTAAGGTACAAGTTGTAAAGTGTGTCGGATAGGCTGTTGAGAATATAATTCTTGGAAAGAAAATCCAAGTGATTCCATGCTTCTTGGGCAAGCCCGGATTGATCATCAGGTTCGGCGGGAAGAGTGGGAGGATCTTCCCTTAAGAATCTCGCCAAGTTGAGTGTGGTTAAATAAAATATCTTTTGCTGTCACCTTTTGAAGTTCGTCCCAGTTAACTTCTCCGCCTTGTCATGGTGGTGAACTAGAATCGTCACCGAAGGAACTGGAACCGTCGAACCAACAAAGGTGTAAGCGGAGGCGGGAGCAGTAGGAGCCGCCGGGGTAATATCATTCATCACACTTGGGTTTTTATCAGCCATCTTGAAGGAAAATTATTTGTTTTAAGACTGTAGGAAATATGCACTTGATGACTGAAAATATTAATGAAAAATATACGGGATATCGAGGCTTGTGTAAAACACGATATCCTTAAAATAAATAATGCCCCTCACTCTAGGTGCTTAGTGAATATATGGGACACTTGTTTCCCAGTATACAACGATATAGCACTATATCTTGCTTAAACGAACTGAGATATTGTTCGTAAAATCACCAGAGTATGAAGGAAAATAGCAGAACAATTGGGCAAAAGAATGTGGCAAATTGCCGGAAAATATCTGTATATTTTTTCCATCCAAAGTTTGTATTTCTTGCTATCGTTGTGTTTTTCTTTTCTTTTTTTACTTGCAACACATAAGAATATTATTTATAGTATTCAAAAAGATTGTTGGAGTGTGGCCATAAATAGCCGTAAATGGTCTTGACCGTAACAAAAAAAGCGTCAGAATTAATTGCATTAACTCAGGTATTTTGATTTTCAAAATGTGTTGTAACTATAGAGATTTTTAAAATCTAAGCAGGCCTGAAAAATGCCTCTCAGGATCCTTAGCCTCTCAGAATCCTTAGTCTGTATCCTAAGTCTCTCAGAATCCTTTCAGGACTATTTTCAGGACTATTCTAATGATAGAACTATTTTCAGGACTACATCAGGATCCACTCAGGACTATTCTCAGGATAGCATTAGGATGAACTATCATCAGGATGGACTATCCTCAGTTTCAAAATGAACTATCCTCAGGACCGGAATGGACTATCCTCAGAATCATGATAATCCACCTTTGTTACAACAAACTTAAAAACTTAATTTCTCATTCATCCAATATCGAAATTGGACGAGCAATATATCGAATCGAAGTTCTCTTCAAGGAGCATAAATTCCAACAATATCACTATGATTGCTACTTCGTGGAGAATGAGATTTTACAGCTAATGTTTAATCTCAAATTGCTCAATCTTATTCCGTCATAATCCTCGACAGGGTCTTCAAAATTAATTGGTTTAAAATATTGATTGTTATATTATATACAGTAATCATTCCAACAATTATTAAGTACGCGTTTGACATAATCATATTTAAAACATATCTTCATTATTAAGTAGGCGTTTGACTTTAAGCATATTTAGGACATATATCTTCAATTTTATAATTTTGTTGGATCTCTTTTCAAAAGATGTTTGGTTTCCTACATTGGATATATGGAGTATATGATATAATTTCAATAAATGATATTGATTGCAATTCAAATTTTAAAATAGTATATGTTTGATATTTATAATTATTTTTTTTAAATTATTCTTGATTTGTGTACAAATTTAAGAATAAATAGTATAAATTTTTTTTAAATTTTAATTTTTCCATTTTTGAATTAATACAATTATATCCATAACTTTTTGAGAAATTTGAAAGTTATGTTAGTCAATTTAAGTTTGATGTTGAGGATAAATTAGCAAATTTAAATTTGGGACTAAATAATTTGATGTTATACTTGGGATCAAGTAATCATTTTTTTGTAGAAATTGATTGGGATTCAAATATCAAGTCAGAATTTAATTATGGGCTCAAATCCTAAAAACCAAATATAATTTGACTAAAATTAAGAATTTAATCCACCCTAATTCTAAAAACAAAACTGCCCTTAGAGTGATATAGTTTCCAAGATACTACAGCAATGAAAAAACTCAGTTTATATGGTTAAGGTGATAAAAAAAATTAATTAGTGAAATCATTTTTATAAGTCTAGTTTAAAAATCCAAACTTGCAAAAGATTGTGGAACTAATTGATTTTATTTATTTTTCTAACATTCTCTCCACTCATAGGTTGGATTCTAAATTTTCCCTTCGAGTAGAAGACTCAATGAGTGCACAATTTCATACAGATAGAATTATTTTTAAGGCGAGCCTAAGCTCTAATACGATAAAATAATTTGGCATCATTTATAAAAAAAAATCGTCTTATATAAAAGTTCAAATTTATAAAAAAAAAAAGCATAAAATCTATTCATTTATTTAATTTCTCTTTCGTATTTAATAAATTATTAATGTCTTATGAACTCAATCAAAATTAACATGTCTTATGCGGAGAATTATTTTTTATACCTGAAAAGTAGGAAATTTATATAAAATTGGGTATACAAAGTGTCCTTTCAATTTTATGTAAATCATTGTCTTGGTCTCTTGGGATATATGATAACAGATAGATGCTTTTATTTTTTTATTTTTGAAAGGATAATAGATCGATGCTTAGTTGGATGGAGATAAGCAAGAGGCTTTATATTGACTAGCCAGTTCAGAGTATTATACAAGAGACTTGAAAATGTATTTATAAATTCTATTTAAAACATTTAATAAAGTAATTCTTTTCCGCGGTTCACAAAAATGAAGCAGTGGGAAATATTAGCTTATAAATTGGAGTACAAATCATATATATGCACAAGGAAAATTTTCAAAATTATGAGGCACACTCATATAAACCGTTTCAAGGGTAAAATATACCATGCAAAATATTTGCGAGTTTTTAATCGGTTTGAGTCGGATTTGGACATTTTCTTTTCAAAATTTTTGCAGCTATAATTCCAAGTTTTTTCGCTCCCAGGTATGTTACAATTTGGGCAAATGCATGTTAGTATTAGACAAAATGTGTGTTATAATCAGATTATTTTTTTTTTACATAAATTATTTGGTTTTTAGAAATAAATACAATCTAATAGAAAAATGTGTTACTATAAGGAAAATGTTATTTTTCATAAATATTTATGAAAAAATAATATTTTTTCTTATAATAACACACATTTTGCTCTTATAGCATATGATAAATTATTTATTATAAAAAAAAATTAATATATATAGAAAGAACAACATTTCATTAGATTGTAACACACATTTGCTCTATTAGTAAACGTATTTGCTCCCCAGTTTATGTTACAATATTAGCAAATGCGTGCTACTGTAAGAGAAAATGTATTTTTATAAGAATAAATATGTGTTTTTTGATTTTATCATCATCTCTTTAAATCTAGATATATTGATTCATCAGAAAAAAACAAATAGGAGCACACTTTCCTTTTAATTTGCAAAGAGGGGCAATGTGCAATAATTATGAAAAATACACACCCAAAAGCACACACAGAATAAGTGCAAATATTTTAAAAATTGCACACTTGCCCTTCTTTGTAATAAACCTAAAAAATTGCTCCTTTTTGTAACTACCCGCAATATTGATTCATATATTAACACACTTTTTTACTATTTCATATTTGTTATTATATAAAAATAATAATTGTTTATATACAAATAAATAAATATTTATGAAAAATCAATATTTTTTCGTATAGTAACACATATTTTGCTCTTATATTAGGTTAAAAACTATTTATTCTATAAAAATAAATGAATATATGCAAAATAACAACATTTCATAAGGTTGTAACATATATTTGCTCTAATAGTAACATATATTTGCTCCCTAGTTTTTGTTACTGTAGAATAAAATGTATTTTTTTTCTTAAGAACAAATATGTTTTTTTTCTATTTAATCACCCCTTGAAAGCTAGCTAGATATATTGATTCATATAGTAACCAGGTGGGTTAACTCATTTGGCCACCGGGCTCCTCACTTGAGTGAGTGACCTGAGTTTGATTCCCTGTTGGAACGAATTAGGAGGGAGGTATAAGGTTGGCTTGGAGATATTCTTGGGGTGTAAGGAGACTTTATGAATTAACTTCTAACTACTAACAACTAACATTTACCGATAAAAAAAAATATATTGATTCATGTAGTAACACATTTTTTACTATTTTATATGTTTTATTATAAGATTAAATAATTATTTCTATACAAATAAATATATATTTATAAAAACCCATATTTTTTTCTTATAATAACACACAATTTGCTCTTACATTGTATGAAAAAATATTATTTCTACAAAAACAAGGGATATATATGTAAAAATTATTTTAATTTGTCTTATTGTAACCCAAATTTTGCCTAATAGTAACACGCATTTGTCCAAATTGTAACATATATAGAAGCGAATATATGAAATTCGACCTCGTGCAAATTTTTGAGAAAAATGATAAATTCGACCCAGCCCGATTAAGGATCCGTGAATTTTTATATATATGGTATATTTTACACCATGACACGTTTTATATAAATTTTTGTCCAAAATTAATGTTTAAACCTACTGAATAATACTCCCTCCATCCCACTAGCAATAAATTTCTCCTTTTTCTTTTTGCGGCGCCCACAATGAATTTTTCATTATATAAAAAGCAAAAAAAAATCACTACTTATATAAATAAATAAATAATTTTTTTTAAATAACTACCATCCATTTTCTGACATCTCCCCACTATTTTATATAAAAATCAAGATATGATCCACCATATGTTAATAAAAAAATACATTTTTTTTTTAAAATAACAAAAAAGGTGAAAGTAATAAAAAATTAAAATAGTATTTTTTTTCTTATGTACACAACTAATACGTACACTTCATATGAACTACTTCCTCCTATCCATATTAAATAGTGCAGATTTTAATTAAAAAACTATTAAATAGTATTAAAATATATAAATTAAGAGTACATTTGTCTATTCTACTTTATTAAAATAGAGTTTAAATTTTTGTTATAGAGTATATTAAAAAATGATTTTTGTCTTGGGTGCACTTGAGTGTGCCTCACGCACCCAAAATTAACTCTCAAATTTTAATTCAATTTTACCTACAACCGTCACGATTCATCTTCTCCGAAATTCCAAATCACACAATAGTTGAGAAGTTTCTGCAGCAGTAGTGGCATTTGAATTTCCTACTGCTACATGCTTTCTGCTGCATTTTATTATCTTGATCAAATTCTTTATCGAAGAGGTGAAAACCTCCCTGGCCTTGAATCTTAATGTCTTTGGGAGCAGAGCGGATGAAAGGGAGTTGAGAGAAGGATTCCACATTCATAACGTCCCCAGTCTCTCTATCGGTCTTGTCCATGGAAGTAGTAGACTTAAGGGGTGCTTGATTGACACCTTTTGAATGTGAGTAATGGAAATCAAGGTTATAGTCTGTGTTTTGAATGACTCTACTATAACTTTGATTACCTAAAACAAGGAATTTACCATAGTACAACTATTTGAGAGACATAACTTTCATTCCATACCCTTTTAATTCCTATATCATTTTCATTACTTACAATTATACCAAGCACCTTTTAGAGTTTGAAGGACAGACAAAATGTATATTCGATCTACCAATTATATATTAAGAGAGATAATGTATGGATCTCAAGATCTCTCTTATAAATACGGTGGGGTCTAGCCAAAATGTATTGGAGTAGCCACATACATAAGGATAGAGATTTTTCACGTCCCATACCCTTTTTACTTTTTCAAAATTATTCCAAAAAAAGTTTTTTTCAACAACATCCTAGTTTTTTTGTAAGTGTACAACTTACGTCCCAAATTTCATCGAAATTCACCAAAACAAGCCAAACGGTGTTATTTTTGTCCCACGTGGGACCAAAATAATATTGTTTAGCTTATTCGGGTGAATTCCGATGAAATTCGGGATGTAAAATATATACTTAGCAAAATATTAGGATATAATTGAAATTTTTTACTTTTTTTGGACGATTTTTGGAAAAATATAAACATTATGGGACATACAAAAACTCAATTCTTCTTATTTTTAACCTTCTTTTGCTTAAAGTAATTTCATCTTATTTATTCTAAGTGAATATGGATTGTGAATTTAAAAGTCATAGTCTTAATACCTCTATCCAAATATAATCTTACGAGAGATTTTTAACTCTTGTACTATTAAAGAATTTTACATCATTTAAAAGTAAAATTTTATAAAAGTGTATACTGTTAATTCCTTTATATATAATTTTATGACATGCTTCATTAGAACCTCCATGTTTATACGTGTTAAGTACCTTGTTTTGATTAGATTTTGACAAGGAACAACAAGACAAAGGAGATGATGACAATGATGACCAAGATGGAGATCATAATGCTCCAACGGGGGGAACTCAGGCTAATACTGCTGAAGTTTCAGATATTCAAGAAGCCTTGAATACTGAACAAATTGTGGAAGAAACAGCTAGAGAGATTGATGAAGCTGATAAAGGAGAAACTATTCAAGCTGTAACTTTGTTCAATCAACCACGACCTACCATGTACACTTTGGAATAACTCTATTTTCAAGGTACCTTATCTTTACAAAGCTTTTCAGCTTTAGAGAGAGTGACCATTGATGATTATATTAAAGGGATAATTGACACTTCAACTGAGAAAATGCAAATGAACATAACACTTACCAAGAGGAAAGCAACTACTGAAGACTCTACAGCTGTAGAGTTACATACTGCAAAGAATCAGAAAACTATGAAAGGAAATACTTGATGATTCAAGAAACTGAGTCAGAAGAAGAAGACAGTGACTCATTTCCAAAGATGACTCTAAAGGAAGTTGTTTCCAAACTACTAAGATTTGAGGATATTCTGAAAAGAACAGAATCTGGGATACTTAAGCAAGTTCAACTGGTTCCAGATACCGTTATTTCTCTGAGAGTTAAGAAATGAGTTTAGGATGTGGTCAAAAAGGTTGAAGAAAAAGGAATTGAAGAAAGGAAATTGATGGGAGAGAAGTATCAACTTCTGGTTAATGATCATGTAGATATAAGGAATGAATTGCTTCAAAAGACCAGAGATGTCTCAATTCTACAGTCATCAGTTGATACAATGAAGACTGACACTTTTAATCTAAAGTTGGAAGTTAGAGAAATGAAAAAAGAAGTGAAAACCCTAATTTCTGATAACAAGGAGATGAAACCTGAAATTATGACTAAACTTGAACTCATTTTGTCTCATTTTGATGCTGGCAAAAAGGGGGAAAGAAGTCTTATTCAGAAAGAAATTGCTGAAGGAGAAAAGAGAGAAGAAGAGATTCTGAAAAATATGAAAGAACATTGTAAGGCAATGGATAAAGGCTTTGAAGCTGCAAAGTCTAAAGATTTGACTACAGGGCTTGCTAAGCAGTCAGAGAGTGAGAGGAAGAATTCAAAAGGGAAAATTATACATTTACCTAGCTCTAAACCTACAGTGAAGCAACCATCTTTGAAGTCTCATCATTCTCAAACTACTGGTGGCCGCCAATGGGAAAGAAGAGTGAAAGAACTACGGGAGAGTAGAAAGGAATTGAATTTATCTATCAATCTCCTGAATGTTCAGCCATTGAGGCAATTCGCACCTGAAGAAAGAAAGGAGTAGAAGGAGAGAGTCTACAGAAGGAAATGAAAACTCAATTTGAACTACTCTGGGAAGAATTTGAAGGAATTAGAGACAGACACTCTGTCCTAAAGAAGATTAAAATGAAAAAGGATAAGTATCAGAAGTTCAAGGACATGAAGGCTGATGGAATTCTTTACAGTGGTAACAATGCTTATCTTATCCATGGGAAACATGCAAAGAAGAAGAGAGCACCACCAAGAAGAGTTTACAGATCCAAGAGAGAGGAAGAAGATTTCAACAATTATTAGTTGATGATGATGATGAAATACATTGAAGAAGATGAAAAGAATCAACAGTTGATGGCTCAAGAATTACATGATTGCACCAAACAATTCTGATGATGATGAAGAAGCTGATCCAAAGTACAGAAGGAGATGAAGGAATTGAAGACTTTTGTATAGATTAGACACTAAAACTCTTTAGTTTTTAGTCTATCTATTTTTTGTAAGCTGTATCTAGACCCTTTTTATTTATGCAGCTTAACTTTCTGTCCTTTGTTGTTCTTTATTGCTTTCTACATTGCATTTCATGATCATGTACAACAATACCTTATTGCTATTGCATATTTACTTTTATGTAATGCATAAGGTGTTGTGCCAACATCAAAATAGGGGGAAATTGTTAAGTACCTTGTTTTGATTAGATTTTGATGTATGCAAAACATATATTTTATTGAATTGTTACTAATATATTCTTGTAAGATAAATGGCTAAGGAAGTTATAGTTGTAAAAGGGAAGTCTACAGCAGTATAGTTGCTTAACCTACAGCTGGACAACACCTTGCAGCTGTAATATTATTCCTTGTTGGTCGCAAAGGCAAGTTTTAGGGAGGAATACCTTTGAACAAGTCTAGAAGGGGGGGTTGAATAGACTTGTAAGGATTCAAAACATTTTTCAAATTATTTGGATTATTCAGAAAACCAGCAGACTACTTGAAGTAGTCTTAATTTGAAAGTAGTGCGCTGTGAATAGTGCGGAAACGTTTTTTAATGAAAATCAGTTTTAGGTGGTGTGCACAAATTAAGAGCAGAAAGAAATACGACAACACACAAGGGATTTATAGTGGTTCGGACCAACTGTCCTACATCCACTCTCCTCAATCCAACTTGGACTTGAGGGGCTCTCCACTAACTCACTTACTTACTCACTTACACAGTTCGAGAGTACTACTCTCTTACAATCTTGTCAATGCTACAAACGCAATTGACTTCTCACAACTTCTACAAAGCTTTTACAAATAATAAGTATGAATGGGTTTTTGAGTGCAAGTGATAATTCAGAGTTTCGGCTAGCTTAATATGCGTGTAAATCCGATACATAAATTATCACTGTTACTCTAATTTATAGGGTCAAATAACTAGCCGTTGTAATGGACTAGAAATCTGAGATCCTATAATCTCGTATTCAATCAATCATTGTGATTGATTGAATCTCCATCTTGATTCCCGTCAATCTTCGTGATCTACAATCAATCAAGTTTGTCCCCCTGATTGATTGATCTTCTATTTTGGGAATCTTCCTTCTATGTCGCAAGTCAACCCTTAAAAATGATTCTGAAGAATCTGGGCCGAGCAAAAGACCTCAGCTGGTGTACCAGTCTGCTGATACTTAGACCTCAGCTGATGTGCAAGTCTGCTGGTGTGCACCTCAACTGGTCTTCTTGACTTCGTCTGAATATGTCTTTTATCCATGGTCTTTGTCTTGTCTGCGACGTGCTCTCAGCTGATCAATTGATCTTCTGATGTCAGATGATCTGTCTCTTCTGATATCAACTGATCTGACTCTTCTGATATCAGTTGATGTTAACTCCTCTGTTGATCTGCTCTTGATACTCCAGTGTCAGCTGCTTAAATCTTCTGTCTTCTAAAATCGGCTAAGTCCTCAAGGTCTCAGCTGGTCTTCTTCTCTATGATAGCTTCGGATCTTCTAGGCAGCAAGGTAGATTCCCCCTCACTCGAACCTATCTAATCCTAACTACTCATCAGCTGACTAACAGGTTCAGCTGGTCCTATTACAAACTGATTGGTTTATTATATCATCAAAACATCTAACACAGATATCCTAACAAGTTCCCCCTTTTTGATGATATCAAAACCAACTCAGCTGATCTCAACAGATAAGCATATTCAATCAAAATTAAGATCTTCACAGGACAGAAAAGAAGATCTTTAAATAAGATCTTTTAGACAGAATAAAAAGTGCAGCTGACAACAAGAAGTTGTCTGGAATCATAAAGCTTTATTAAATCTAAAGAGAGAGTACAGTCAGAAAGAAAGTACCTAAACCTCAGCTGACTCAGTAGGACTATTACATGAGGAGAGGTCTTCTGCTGTTGAGAGGGACTTGCATCCAGTCAAGAAATCTCTTCTCTATCTCCTTCAGAGCTGGCAGAGAGTTGTCAGAAAGTTGAGAAAAGAGTTGAGTAATCTGCAACCAATACTTCCTGATTTCCACCCAATCTATCTTCTCACTCTCATCAGTTGGGGTTGGAAGATACTCCATCTCAGGCAACTCTGGCTGAACTTCCACCTTAAGCATTTCATCTGTAATAGCTCTGAAGAATTTCGGGAAGGTCTCCTTCAACCAGTCTCTGAACTCAGCATTCTTCTCTCTTTCTCCTCGGGTATCTTCTCCTCTGAGAACGTAGAAGTGGATCATGGTCTTAGCCTTAATGGTTTTCCAAAGATCCACCAGCTCATTAGACAATTGATTGTAGAACATATCAATTGGCCCGTTAACCAAAGGCTCATTTGGATCTCAAATAAATTTTCCACTTCTAGTCCTGCTACCCTGAGAGACTGCCTTCCCTTGTTTCTTCATCTTCCTCTGATATCGTCTCTCAACTCCATCATTCATTTCTCTTTCCTGCCTCTTCCTCCTCTCTTCTGGAGTTTCTTTTTCAGCTAGCTGCAACTCCTTATCCAGCTTCTCATCTAATTCAGCAATCATAATCCTTTTCTTCTGCTCTCTCTCCTCAGCAACCACTTCTTGCCTCTGCAGGGCCTCAGCTATCTTTTGATCTCTCAGCTCCTGAGTCTTCTGGGCTGCAATCTTTCTTGTGTTGATATAATCTTCAACATTTTCTACCCTAGCAGACAGAACACCGTGATTGTCTACCAGTAGAGCTCTCAGAGCGGCCATCTCAGATTGCAGAGCAGCAATAGCAGCTGAGTTCTTCTCTTCCCCCTTTTTGATATCATCAATCATCGAAGTAGAGGGTAGAGAAGTAGGAAGATTATCCACAATGGCTTTTAGGTCCTCCTGACCGTTTTTGCATTCAACAATTTGCCCTTCCAACCTTTCAAAGACAAGTCTGAATCTCTCAGATTCAGCAGCGAGGGTAGCAGAAGCATCATCAGTAAAAGCCCTTACTGTTGACTTGAAATTCTGTAGAGTGTTGAAGAACTCTATCTTGGTGGCATATAAGCTATCCTCCATAGCTTCTTTCAGCTTATTTCGATGATCCAGCAACACTTGATGAACTTATTTTTCAATCAGAGAGGGGGCAGCAGACTTGGCAGCCAAAAGAGTGGCTTTGACCTCCCTGATGTGATCATCGAAATAATCTTTAAGTTGACCCAAAACAGTAGGGGTTACCTGATCAGCTGGAGTGATCTCAAAGTTTGCTGCTGGAGGGATGAATTCAGACTCAGTAATTTCCGGATAATCCAGTGCAACCCCATCTTTAAGCAATAACGCACGGGCAACCTTCCTCAATCCTTCAGGGGATGTCAGCTGGGATGGTGCCTTAACTTCCAAGGCATCCATGAGAATTTCTTCCCACTCTGTAAATGCTGCTTCTCCCATCTCCTTTAACAAGGCCAGAAAGAAGGTAACTGGCCCTTCTCTTGCTTGTGCCCAGGTAAGACCATCAGCAAGTATGTCTTGATAGGCAGGGTAAGGGTTAAGTTCTGGGATGTAAAGGGATATGTGGGCTAGGGCAGTTATGATCATCCCTCGTTCAAGAGGCCCTTTTGAACGATGGTGAGATAGGCGAGCTTGTTTGGCCATTTCTGTGGGGGAGTTGGGGTTTTCAAGAATAATGGGTGCAGGGTGAGAGGGTTTGGGAATAGCTGAAGGCTCACCAGAGGTAGCTATCTCCTCTGGTTCATTGCCAATTGAAATTTGTGAGGGTGAAGGATCGGCTGGGGGTGTGGAGTGTTGGGAAGGATCAGAAAAAGGAGTTGATTGAGCTGACTTGATGGGTGAGGCAGCTAATGGTGTATCTGCTGATGGAGCAACTTCAGAGGAATGTAAAACCTCTGTCTCAGCAACTGAAAGCTCAGCTGATTCCCCTTCTTCTAACTCTTCTTCCCTTCCATCAGAGCAAGATGCAGAATCCTCATCTGAACCAGCTCTCTCAGCTGATTCCTCATAAGCTTCCTCCTCTTCTTCATCAGAAGGTTCATCGACCAGCAGAGTAGCCTTCTCTGCTGAAGCTTTCTTCTCCTTTAAACTGCTTAGAGGGGCATCATCATCATCATCAGAATCAAAGGAGAGCTTCCTTTGAATAGGTGTAGTTTCTGTCTTTGATTTCTTCTTTTTCCCTCCTCCAGCAGGCTTTGAAGCCTTTCTCTTCTGTTTCTTTCCAGCAGAAGGACCAGGGGCAGCAGGTACTGGATCAGCTCTGGAATCTGAGTCAGCTGGCCCCATGATATCCAAGTTGCTTCCCCTCAGAAACTTGGTGTGGTTGTACTCAACAACCCAATCGTCATCCCACTTGTGTTGGGGCAGCAAATGATCCAAGATTATAGTAATCTTGGTAGCCATGGAACACTTCGATTTGAAACTATAAACCTGTTGTCCACCCACCTCCTTCGTAACACATCTCTTTGACTCCTGTTCCAGGAGGAACCATAGCAGACTCACCCAGTCTGCTCGAACCCCATCAAGAATCATGCGGGCCACGCTCAGGTGAAGTTTGGTAATGGCGTCCAAACTTCCCTGTTCCGCCAAGATGACCTTGGTCACCACATCCATCAAAAACAGGAACCGTCTCCTCAACATAGACTTCTTCATGTTTGTGGTGGTATCCCTATGACTCTTCCTGGCCGTAATCTTGAAAGTGTCCAGGTAGTCGACTTCTTTGTATTTGTGAGGTTGAACACAAGTGGAGGATAGGCCAAAAAGATCGGCAACAGCATCCTTGGAAATAACAACAGCTTTTCCATCAACTAAGGAGCCGATGGAGTTTGAACTGAACTGGGCCTTGAGAAGGAATTGAAAAGCATAGAAGTTTAGGGTTTTATGGTCAGGTGGGGTCATGGAGGTAAACGTTCGGAGATTGTGATGTTGAAGTAGGTTTAGGATTTCTCTATTCTCTGGAACCCTAGTCATGTCGAAATCGACACACATCTCTGCGTACATCTTTTCCTTGAACATCTTTTGCATAGCTTTAGAT
Source organism: Prunella vulgaris (assembly GCA_026898435.1). NCBI lineage: Eukaryota > Viridiplantae > Streptophyta > Magnoliopsida > Lamiales > Lamiaceae > Prunella > Prunella vulgaris. The sequence goes on from JAPKLY010000943.1 coordinate 54,937, forward strand.
GCCATACCTTCAAAACAGAGATTAAGTGCACAGAGAATAATATGCAGGAATACTAAGAGAAGAAAGATTTAGGAGCAGAAGGTTTTCAGAAAGAGGTTAAAGGGGTATATATAGGAATCGAGGAAGATGAACAGTTTTTCCAAAATTAAAACCGATTTGATGGTAGATTTGTATTTTGCATCACACAAATCAAAGGTCCATAATAGATGACCTTTGAGAATTTTGGAGGTGATGCGTGGGTGTCAGGGTTTCGAAAGGTTTTGACCGCCAAAAGATTCGCCTTTTTGAAAAAAGGTAATGATGAAAAAGCTTTTTGAGAAATTATAGGCGGTGAGAAATTAATTACAACTGACACCTTATTTTGAAAAAGGTAATAAATCCCCGAATTTTCGTAAGAGAAAAGATTTGATTGCCAATTTTCTAAAATTAATTTTAGAAATACGGGATTTATTAATTTTTTAAAAGATTTTATATCAAAAAGAAATTTTCAAAACCGACATGAAGAATATAAAAATACTTATCGAGAATCTGACGTGGCAAGGTCAGCTGATAAGAATAATCTTCATGAAAATCTTCTCTGCTCATCTGGGTCTTTAATGTCAGCTGACATGGACCAGCTGAAGCAAGGTGGTCTTGTCTAACTTTCATAACTTATCCCTGCATCAAGTTAAACATAACAAGATAGAGAAAAGAAAAGAAAGAATAAGAAGACATACCAGATCAGCTGATGTGAGAATCAGCTAAATACTTCAGCAGAATAGTCCTCAGCTAGATACCAGCTGACTACCAATTTTTCCCAAAAACATTCTTTCTAGATAACTGCTCCTCCATCTATCATTCCTAACTCTGCTACTAATTATCTGAATCTTACCTCTGCTAAAGGTTTGGTAAACACATCTTCTCTCTGCTTCTCCGTATGAATCTTCTTCATCCTGATATCTCCCTTCTCAGCATGATCTCGAAGAAAATGATGTCTTATATCCACATGCTTGCATCTAGTATGGAGAACTTGATTCTGAGTAATGGCTATTGCACTTGTGCTGTCACAGAAGATGGCTATCTCTTCTGTGATCACATGGTAGTTCCTCAGCTGTTGTCTGATCCAAAGCAGCTGAGAACAGCAGCTACCAGCAGCCATGTACTCTGCCTCTGTTGTAGAAGTAGCTACTGAAGTCTGCTTCTTAGAGAACCAAGATATCAGCTTACTTCCCAGAAACTGACATGTGCCAGAGGTTGATTTCCTATCAATCTTGCACCCTCCATAGTCAGAATTTGAATACCCACTCAGCTGAAAGTTATCATCAGCTGGGTACCAGAGGCCTAGATTGTAAGTACCCTTCAAATACTTAACAATCTTCTTTGCTGCTTCCAGATGAGATTTCTTAGGATTTGCCTGAAATCTTGCACATACCCCTACTGCAAAGCTGATATCAGGTCTGCTGGCAGTGAGATATAGCAGAGAACCAATAAGTCCTCTATATTGTGTCTGATCCACTTTCTCACCAGCCTCATCTGGATCCATGATAAAGTTTGCCATCATAGGAATCTTAGCTTCTCTGTTGCTACTAATTCCAAATTTTTCTATCAAATTCTTGGCATACTTAGCTTGGCTAATGAAAGTTCCATTGGACATCTGCTTTACCTGCAGTCCAAGGAAGTAAGTCATCTCCCCCATCATGGACATTTGAAACTTGCTGGTCATCAGCTTGCTAAACTGATTACACATCTGTTTGTTGGGAGAGCCGAAGATGATATCATCCACATAGATCTGCACTAAGAGGATATCATCTCCATCTTCTTTTCAGAACAAGGTTTTGTCTATCTTTCCTTTACTGAATCCACTATCCAGTAGGAACTGTGATAGAGTATCATACTAAGCTCTAGGTGCCTGCTTTAGTCCATATAAAGCCTTCTCCAACCTATAAACCTTGTTCCTAATCTCAAATCCTGGTGGCTGTTCCACATAAACCTCTTCTGCCAGGATTCCATTCAGAAAAGCTGACTTGACATCCATCTGATATACCTTGAACCCTTTGAAAACAGCATAAGCCAAAAACAATCTGATGGCTTCTAGTCTTGCCACAGGAGCAAATGTCTCATCATAGTCAATCCCCTCTGACTGTGAATACCCCTGGGCTACTAGCCTTGCCTTGTTTCTAACCACTACATCATTTTCATCCTTTTTGTTCTTAAAAACCCACTTAGTGCCTATGACCTTCTGATGTTTGTGCCTCTCCACTAGAGTCCAAACTTCTTGTCTTGCAAACTGATTTAGCTCCTCTTGCATAGCTACAATCCAGTTTGGGTCTTCAAGAGCTTCATGGATGTTCTTGGGTTCTATCAGAGACACATAACATCTGAATTGAGCACCCAAGTTTAGCTTTCTTCTGGTCTGAACACCTACACTTGGATCTCCTAGAATCTGTTCAGCTGGGAAGTCAGACACCTTCTTCTTACCCCTTTGAGGTGCCATAGTCTGCTCCTCTTGGGTCTTGTCTGATATTCCCCCTTGGTTAGTGTCAGGAGTCAATGTGCCAACATCTGATGCTGATGAGGGCTTATTAGCTGATTTGGGCTCATCATCTGAATCTGAGTCTGATTCTATCCTAGGTACCACTACCTTAATCAGATTTGGCTTGTCTGACAGATTCAGCTGATCCACCTCATCTGCTAGCTTCTCCTTGCTGTACTCATGAAAAGATTCATCAAATACAACATGGGGTGTCTCCTCCACACACAGAGAAACTTTATTAAAGACTCTATAGGCTTTGCTACTTCCAGAATATCCTAAGAATATTCCTTTAGCAACCTTAGCATCAAAAGTCTTTAACTTAGTCTTTCCATTGTCATGGATGAAAAACCTACACCTAAAAATATGGACAGAGGAAAGGATAGGAGTTTTACCTTTGTACATTTCATAAGGAGTCTTCCCATGTCTCTTGACTGGTAGACAACTATTTTGGATGAAGCAAGCAGTGTTGATGGCTTCTGCCCAAAACCTTTGAGGAGTCTAATATTCAGCTAGCATAGTCCTTGCTGCCTCCTTGAGGGTTCTGTTTCTCCTCTCAGCTAACCCATTCTGCTGAGGTGTTCTGGCAGCTGATGTCTCATGATGAATACCATTGTCCCTGCAATAGTCAGAAATAATAGAGTTAAGAAACTCAATACCTTTATCACTTCTGATTATGACTATGCTGAGGTCCAGCTCCTTCTGAATCCTCTTGAACAACTCCAACATCTTGACCATAGTCTCATTCTTCTTGAACAAGAACACTACCCAAGTGAATCTTGTATAGTCATCAACAATCACCAGTGTGTACTTTCTTCCACTGAAGCTAAGAGGTGAGACAGGTCCAAACAAGTCCATATGAAGCAGCTGGAGTGCTTTTGTTGTAGAAGTACTCTGCACTTCTTTGAATGAGGCTTTAGTGTTCTTCCCTTTATGACAGGCATCACACTTCTGCTTAGATGCAAACACCTCATTTGGTAGACCTCTGACTAGACCCTTCCTTGCAACTTTGTTAAGAGTCTTGAAGTTCAGATGACCTACTCTCTTGTGCCAGAGCCAGCTGATCTCTGATGAGCTTTTAGCAACCAAACATGAGTCAGCTGGAGAACTTGCAAAATCTGCAAGATACATATTACCTCTTCTGAGGCCAGTTAGTAGCACCTACTCATTTAAATCATTAATAACAAGGCAAGAGTTCTTAGAGAATCTTACTGAATATCCCTTGTCACATAATTGGCATACAGACAGAAGATTGTGCATGAGCCCTTCTACATAGTAGACTTCTTCAACTCTTGTTCCTTTGATCAGCAGGGTGCCTACTCCTCTGGTAACTCCAAAATTGTTGTCACCGAACACAACTCTAGGCCCATCAAGCGTTACAAAGTCCTGGAGGAGATGCTTCTCAAAGGTCTTGTGCTTCGAGCAACCACTATTAATGTACCAGACATGGCCCTTGGCTTCTCCTCTTTCTATAGGGCTAGAGTTTACCTGAAATTAAAACTCAGGCTTTAGGTACCCTATCTTTGGGTCCTGATTGGTTAGTATCGACTTTCTGGATCCATAGGTAGAGATCATCCTTATGCGGTTTAGGGGATCTCAACCTTCTACCATATTTGTCCACAAAAATCATCTCCCTTAGAGGATCTTTTCTGGGGCGATGAGTGATAACAGCTGGTTTGTAGGTGGGCTGCTCAAAAGGATAATTTCGGCTTGAGCCTCCGAATGACTCATATACCTTAGCCGGTGAAGGCTTGCCTACTTTGGTTACATTAAAAGTAACCCAGGGCTGAGGTCTGTTTCGCTTGGGTTTACTCTGCTGAGATGACCCAGACTTATCATTCCTCTGCTGATTCTGCTGAGGTCTCCTTGTCTTAGCTGAGCTATGACTTGGATTCCTCTTCTGGTCTCGGGGCTTCTGAGCTTTGGACTTATGTTGGTTGTCAGCAGGCTTCTGAGTTTTAGTACTGTTCTGCTCTGCTGAAACCTTGTGATCACCAGCAGACTTCTGAGCTTTGGAGCTCTAATGTCCAGCTGGGACCTTTTTTGTGCCTCTGCTCTTTTGCTCTTCTGATCCAGATGCAGGCTCAGCTGGCCATTTACCCTTTCGAGGATCCCTAATTAATACACTGTCACCTTTCTTCTTCTTCTGTGGTTTGGGTTTGGGATAACCAAGACCCCTTTTGTCATTCACAGTTTGTGAGGACTCAGCTATTTCAGACACGGCATTCTTTGCCTTAGTCAGCTGGTCCACTTTCAGCTGAAGCTGCTGTGAATTTTTGATTGTCAGTTCATTCTGCTTGAAGAGTTCATCGAACTTAGCTGTCAGCCGATTATGTTCTTCACTCAAAACAGTATTCTCAGAAAGTAGCTTTACTATCAGTTTCTCCTGTTCCTCACATTTTGCTATTAAGTCAGCAGACTTGTTAGCTTGTGAATCATAAGATATCACTGGTAGTCTAGCATTTTCCAGATCCTGTCTTAAGCTTAGAACTTCAGCTTTCAGACTAGTGTTCTCCTCTTCCAGCTTAGAACAAACTTTTAAGGAGGATTGGAGATCAGATAACAACTTGTGTATATTTGACTCCATAGAATAGGTAGAGGAGCAAGATGAGCTAACAGAGGGGATAGGAGAATTTACCTCTTCAACCTTAGCCATGAGGCAGATATCATCCTCTGATTCAAAATCAGATGAGGATGAGCTGATATCCTGCTTCTCCTCCTCTGCCAGCAGAGCTCTCTTATCAGCAAATCTGTGATCTCTCTTGATCCTCTTCTCTTCTCTCTCCCTAGGGGTAAGCTGAGGACAATCATAGCTGAGATGTCTTGGCTTGTTGCAAGTGAAACAAACACCATCTCCTCCTCTTCTGGGACTTGGTTCCCTCCTTCTCTCTGGAGACTTGTATCTGGTCTCCTGTTCATCTGATGGTCTTCGGGTATCAGATGACTTCTGGTATCTTCTGGAAGAATCACTCTTATTCTTCTTCCAATGGGATCTATACTTCTGAAACTTGTTTGACATCTTGTCAAACTTCTTGGTCAGCAAAGCAAGTTGCTCCTTTAAGCTCATGTCCTCTG
>JAPKLY010000943.1:60620-94767 GCA_026898435.1 Prunella vulgaris
TACTTCTGGAACTTGTTTGACATCTTGTCAAACTTCTTGGTCAGCAAGGCAAGCAGCTCCTTTAAGCTCATGTCCTCTGGAGTAGAGGACTTCTCTTGACTATCAGCTGCAGCAGAGAAAGCGACATTCTTTGTGGCTGATGAAGTTGGAGTCTCATCTTCTTGGTCTTCTTCTTGGATATCGAACTCATGTGCCTTCAGATGAGATAGCAGTGTATGATGACTCATCTTAGATAGATTCTTTGTCTCTTTAATTACCATCACCTTCACTCTACATCTTGGAGTAAGAGATCTCAAAATTTTGTTGTTAATCTCTTTCTCCGAGTAATCCTTTCCTAAGGAGCTTGCCTTATTCAGTATGTTTGTCAGCCTCATATCCAGCTGATCAAAGGTTTCATCAGTTTTCACACATCAAGGAGAGTTTCTCCCACATCTCCTTAGCGGTTTTGCACGTCTTGATTTTCTCTATATATTCTTTGGAGAGAGTCTCGATGATTTCTGTTCTGGCCACTTGATCTAAGTTGAAGAGTTTCCTTTCAGTATCGTTTAGTTCACTCTTCTTCTTCACTGTCTTCCTTCTTTCACTGATCTGGAGTCTTGCCATCACTTACTCCTTCCCAGAAAAACTTAATTGGCCCTTCCTCCAGAACATCTAGCATCCGATCATGAATGGCTCCAAGATGATTCTCCATTCTGAATTTCCAGTAATCATAGTCTTCTATAGAGAATTCTGGCAACTTCCTTGTCTTGGATCCACTCTTTGTTTAGGAAGACATATCTGCATGTGATTAAATAAAAAGCACACAGAGTTTTCTAAAACTAGATTTTTAGGGATCTGTCCAGGTCACAACCAAAAGCTTTCTCAGGCTGTGGTCTTTTGGACACACAGCTCTGATACCACTTATTGGTCACAAAGGCAGGTTTTACGGAGGAATACCTATGAACAAGTCTAGAAGGGGGGGTTGAATAGACTTGTAAGGATTCAAAACCTTTTTCAAATTATTTGGATTATTCAGAAAACCAACAGACTACTTGAAGTAGTCTTAATTTAATAGTGCGGAAACATTTTTTAATGAAAATCAGTTTTAGGTGGTGTGCACAAATTAAGAGCAGAAAGAAATACGACAAGACACAAGGGATTTATAGTGGTTCGGACCAATTGTCCTATATCCACTCTCCTCAATCCAACTTGAACTTGACGGGCTCTCCACTAACTCACTTACTTACTCATTTACACAGTTCGAGAGTACTACTCTCTTACAATCTTGTCAATGCTACAAACGCAATTGACTTCTCACAACTTCTACAAAGCTTTTACAAATAATAAGTATGAATATGTTTTTGAGTGCAAGTGATAATTCAGAGTTTCGGCTAGCTTAATATGCGTGTAAATCCGATACTAAAATTATCACTGTTACTCTAATTTATAGGGTCAAATAACTAGCCGTTGTAATGGACTAGAAATCTGAGATCCTATAATCTCGTATTCAATCAATCATTGTGATTGATTGAATCTCCATCTTGATTCCCATCAATCTTCGTGATCTACAATCAATCAAGTTTGTCCCCCTGATTGATTGATCTTCTATTCTGGGAATCTTCCTTCTATGTCACAAGTCAACCCTTAAAAATGATTCTGAAGAATCTGGGCCGAGCACAAGACCTCAGCTGATCTGTCTCCTCAGCTGGTGTACCAGTCTGCTGATACTTAGACCTCAGCAGATGTGCAAGTCTGCTGGTGTGCACCTCAACTGGTCTTCTTGACTTCGTCTAAATATGTCTTTTATCCATGGTCTTTGTCTTGTCTGCGACGTGCTCTCAGCTGATCATCTGATCTTCTGATGTCAGCTGATCTGTCTCTTCTGATATCAACTGATCTGACTCTTCTGATATCAGTTGATGTTAACTCCTCTGTTGATCTGCTCTTGATACTCCAGTGTCAGCTGCTTAAATCTTCTGTCTTCTAAAATTGGCTAAGTCCTCAAGGTCTCAGCTGGTCTTCTTCTCTATGATAGCTTCGGATCTTTTAGGCAGCAAGGTAGATTCCCCCTCACTCGAACCTATCTAATCCTAACTACTCATCAGCTGACTAACAGGTTCAGCTTGTCCTATTACAAACTGATTGGTTTATTATATTATCAAAACATCTAACACAGATATCCTACATTCCTACAGCTAGTTTCAATTTTCCAGGAACTTGCAGCTGTAAAGTTCAAGAAGTCTACAGCTGAGAAGACCGTTTGATGATTAAAGTACAAAATTACGATTAAGATGGATTGTGAAGACCCTTAAAACTCAAATTAGTGAAACACTTATGCACTCACTAAAGAGTACTTAAGGATGTGTTTATCAAGAAGATCTGGATGATTAATAATGATTAGTTCAAAAGAGAACCAGAATTCTGAAGATAAGGACAAATAGTACTACATGTACTATTCTGTGTGAAGGATGAGGACCACTTCACACATGCGAAGGCTATAGAGAAAAAGAGGAGCCTTATCCAGAATTCAAATTTGAATTCTCCAACGGATAAGACGTACCTCTTCATCTATAAATAGAGGAAGATTTCAGAGGAAACAACAACAACAACCAGAGCATTTAAGCAATCAGGCTGAGCAAGTCTACAACCAACAAGTCTAAATAGAGCTTTTCTATTTTTATTCTTTGTGATTCATAGGATAGTTGGTTAGGATTTCTTAGAAAGAATCTTATTTGTTGTTGTTCTCTCAAACACTTTAATATTTCTACCTAGTGTAGATATCTCTTTGTGAGGTTTTTATCTTTGAAACTCTATGTGAGTTTGTATTCTATGTGAATAGGTTAGAGTAAGTTTCTTACTTAGAATAGAAATCTGAGTGAATCTAATTCTGAGGGTGAATTACTTGTATTGATCTTAAGATCACTTCTTAGTGAATTTGGCACCTAAGTGGTGTAACAGTAGATGTAGGAGGTCTTTTTTATAGACTCTGAACTACTATAAATCTTATTTATTTACTACTTTATTTTACTTATTTACTTTATGTATTGCATATTTAATTTCTTGTTACATTCATCATTCATTTTAAAATAGTGCATAACTCTATGTATTTTTCACAAAGAACTAAACTCTACAGCTGTAGACTTCATAAGTCACTCAGATGTTAAGTTTCAAAAGTTTACATTGTTTTTTATTAACACACACTTTATTTACGCTGCACATTAGAGGTTTTTCAATACACTTTCAAGTGTGAAAACAAATCTTATTTTGGTCTACAAATTGTTAGTTTTTATTTTTCAAGTTTTTATATCTGCAGCTGTAAACTTCTACAGTCCACAGCTGTAACCTTTGTGGTCCAAACTCTTGTAGACTCCTTGTTTTACACTTATAAAAAGGCAACAGTAAGGTTCTAGATCCCCTTTTGAAAAATTTAGAATTTATGTTTAAGGTCTATTCACCCATTAGACCTTTACCACTTAAGGGACCAACAATAGGTGGAAATGTTAATTATATTTTAAAGTAACCTGTTTTTAAAATTTAAATATTTGAATGGACTTTAAGTATGTGATAATCAAATTAAATTATGTATTTAGAATCGATCAAGTAATGTAGTTATTTTATATTTTTTTTCTTACTAAGCTCTAACTCGTATATATTTCGATTTTGATGTCAATTAAAATTAAAAATACTTAAAAAGTTCTTCATTATGCAAAATATAACACTCTAGTTCATTATATTATATTTTTTACGTCCAATAACTTCTATACTTTTTCAAAATCACACCAAAAAAGTTAATATTTTCAATCACATCCCAATTTTGGTAAGTATAGAATTTACGTTCCAAATTTTATTGGAGTTCACCGGAATAAGTGAAACGACATCATTTTTCTCCCATATACCGATCACATTGGACCAAAACAATGTTGTTTTTCTTATTCCAGCGAATTCCAATGAAATTTGGGTCATAAATTATTGGTCCCGAAATGAGTATAATCAGTGTATGGGAGGAAATACACTGATATCAAATTTTCTAAACTTTCGGAAAATACTATTACAAAACTCTGTCAGGAAGATCCTGATGTTACTCACTGATCTGATGATCTCAGGGACCGTAGGGATAGATCAGTCAGGAGTCAAATACGCTGAGTTCTGAGTAACGTGCTCTCGGAAGCTCAGTAGGGATAACCCATCTACTGACTGCTTTGGAAGCTAGTAAGTTGGATAGCTATCTCAGTAAGCTAGAGTTATGTGCGGAAGTGATCCCATACGTTCTACTCATTTTATGTCCTAAAAACTGTTTTCCATTTTGGTTATAAATAGTTGTTAAGACTGGTGCACAAGTTAATGCTCAGGAGAATTGGTTTCTCTTGAAACTGTAAAATGATGCTGAATGTTCAGTTTAATATGATGACAGTTTATGATCCTGAACATTAAAGTAAATCAGCACTCAGGAGTATTTTTAACTTGGTTCAGAGATAACCAACTCCTACGTCCATGGCCAAATTGAACAAGAAACAATTCTCCTCCTGAGAATTGGTGCTTGTCTTTTAACGTGCCAAGGTGCACAGATAGCCTCCTTCCTCTCTTAGAAACTCGACCCCTGGGTCTTTTACAAGTCCCAGACCGTCACACCAACCTTCTCACAAACTGAGGGGTTTGGTTTTCTGGTTTCCAACTAAGGGTGTTACAATCCTTGATAACAAAACAAAGCTAAGGATAAGGATAATCACTCTAAGCAAAATACAGATTGATTCCTACTACAACATTAGGGAAATATAACTTGCAGAGTGTTGCTTGAAGTATGCTTTGAGCACTTGGAATCTGGAGATTTTCAATCGCTTGGAAATTTCCCGTAACCTTGAATGGGGGCAAGGTCATCTATATTTATAGGGAGATTAAAATAGATCCGTTGGAGGAGATCTTTTCAAATCTTCCTATATTAGGTAATGCAGGCAGACTTGTACTTGATTGGACTTTTCACATGCTTATAATGGAAATTCTCTTAACCACCGTCTGTAGTTCTGAGCAGCATTAAATACGGCGCAGACTCCGTACATACGTGTCGCCTCCTTACCGGCTAGTTTTTTATGCGACTTTATGCTTCAATGTACATTAAAAACTCTGAGTATCTCGTACTTTACTAAGGTAAAATGTTTGTCTTATGCAGAGCTGCTGACTTTCCTTTTGTCCTCAGAAGTTAACATAAATGCTAACTCTCCATCGTGTTTGTAACCTTTTCTATTTGGACTTACAAGTATCAGTTAGGATGATACTCAGTCCAATTACTCAGGTTACTGATTAGGGTCATTATTGCATCATTTTGAATCCATTTCTATATGTTCTTGATGAGATTATGTTCATATTTGACCCTAATATGCTATACTTTGTGCTATTGACCCCTTGTTGGCAAGAAAGTTGTATTTATAGGTGAAAACGAGCATAAAGGTGAAGAGACAAGCAAGTTTGATAAATTTCAGATTTATTAAACTAATAAAAATACTTCAATTGATATACCATGTGATAGACCTGGAATAGAGGGTCGCAATGCAAAAAGAATCGAGTCAATTGGAGTACTAGAGCTCAAGATATGAAGAAAACAAGTTTACCCGAAAAATTGCACAGGGCGCACGACTTAAAGCTTCCCAGTGCGCGATTTGGCTTGGTCGAGTGCCTGGTTCCGGGACTGAGCGCAATTTTCTTACCCAACTTGGCGCGCGCATTGCAAGTCGCGAGGCCAGCTGTTCAGAGTCATGCGCGAAGGCTAATTTCTGGATTTTCAGGGGCAGTCTCTTCTTTTCGTGCGATTAATGAAGGGCACTTTGAACTAAACATTGTGGGCACTATAAATACTCAAGGATCAGATTCTCAAAGGGAAATTTTACCATTTTTTATTTTCTTAGATTAGTTTAGAGAGAGAATTAGGTGGTTACCCATTATATTAGGAGTTAATTTCTTACTTCTGTCTTCCATAACTTTTTATCTAGCCATTAGATCTTTAATCCGTTTTTTATATTGTAATCTCCATTGGATTTCCTATGTTTCTATGGTTCGGTTTATGTTTTGAAATTTGGATCAAGACTTCGCAATTTGGAGGTTTGTAGCTTGTATTTCAATTCATCTACTATTGGTAAATTTTCACTTAATTCTCTTGTTTTAGATCATAATAATGATGTTTAGATTGTTAATTGTTGATTTCCATTCCCAATTAGCCATGGGCTAATCTCCTTGTTGCATGGTCGTATAATACTATGGTGTAATTTGGTTTCTCATTAATCCTATGCATGAATTAGTGATCTTGATGGATTAGTTCTCTTATTAATGATTTGTATGAATGTTTGGTACGCCAATTGGATAATTTGAGCCATATGAGTTTGCAAGACATGAGAATTGAGCTTCTTCATGAAAAATCTTTATTGAATGTTGTGCATGCCAAGTGTTTGATAAATTGCTTATATGACTAATGAGAATTGCATTTAAGCCTAGACCTCTTAATTAGAGTATTGGGTGCTGTAGAGAGATCTAGACACCTAATAGAGCCCTTTAGCTTGTATTGTTAGAGAGATCTAGACACTAGTTAGAGTCATAGCTTGATTAAGACAGCAAGTGACCTTATTAAGACTAGCATGGATAGGACACTAGATGAACCATAGTAGGAGTACTTCCATGTACACACACCACACTTGCTCACTTCCTAGAGCTGATAGTTAGGATTTACTATTTCTTGTTTGATTTAGTAGATAGAAACCATGATCCTTTTCTTGTTTTCCAAGCTAGAACCTTTGTGAACACTCAATACCTGCTTGATATCGCATCATTTCCCTATGTTCGATATTTTAACTTGGTTACCTTGCCACGTCTACTACGACCACGTACACTTGCATGAGATACGATTTTGGCAAATAGTTACATTCGCCCTCACTGAGTGAGTCCTGACCTGAGCATGCTTAGTTTACTCAGTAGGAAGGTCATAAGTGGAAATCTTCAGGATGACTTCTCTTAGGCTTCAGGATGATCTTCAGGTTCTTCAGGATCAGCTTTTGGTCAGACGTCTTTAGGACGAACTCTAACCTTTAGGATTGAATGCCTTTCTGACTTCAAATCTTTGGGACTTCTCCATAAATCTTCAGTCTTCAGTGTGTTCAGTCTGAACTGAATACCAGTAATTAGAAAAAATTATTCTAACCTGACTATGCTAAATTCCATCATCCTGACAAACTATATCTAGGAAAATCATCAAGGGGTTTTGGGATCTAATTAAAGCACTCAGATTGTGTCCCAACAATTTCCCCCTTTTTGATGATGCCAAAACTCTTAACCACAATCCTAACCATCTATACAATGTACAGATATAATTCAGTATTCAGTTAAGTAACTTATAACACTTGAGGCATTTAGTCTAAAAGATGGAGATAGAAAAGGGTTAGTACAGTTCTTGATAAGTTGCAGAAAAGTAAATCAGGACTCAACGAGATGTTGTCTTAGAAATAAAATAATTTCATTGATATACAAGGTGAGTACAAAATGTCCTGAAACTATTATAGAGAATTCCCGACTACTCCTGACAAACTACTCATCGTCTTCCCATCTCTCCAAGGAAATCTCGTACTTCCCCAGGACTCTCATCTTCACATCATGGTACCTCCTGGCATCAGTGAGAAAACAGGAGCATCTAGCTACTTCAGCAATTTCTTCTTTAATTGCATTCCAGTTGATGTGGGAATTGATGCCAAGGGTCCGAGGCATATAGGTCATGTTCTCAGGAGCTTTTACCTTCACCTGTCTGTTGTCTGCATATCTAACAATTTCTTAATAGTGATCAGGAAGATTCAGGGCCATCTAGTTGTAGAAAATTGTGTCCTTGTCCTCTATGTGCTTGAGCCAATACCTAACAACATAGTAGAGTTCCACAAACTCTTTCTTAATGGGAATCCATCTCTCGTTCTGTTCTGGGGGGACAAAATTATCTAAGTACTCGTGGGGGAGTGGACCCTGCTCCTGGGCAACTGCATTCTTCTTCTGCACACCTTTCTTCTTCCCTGTGTCAGGAGCAGGTTTCTTGGGCTTCGTCGATTGTTCCTTCTGCACCTCGACTTGGCCCTTCAGTTTTTCAAGCTCAGTGGCCTGACTCCTCAATTAAAGTGCAGTCTGTAGCGCTAGTTCCTTCGCCTTGTTCCTCTCCAAAATGATGGGATCATTAGGATAGGCACCCTCCTCAAGTTCTTCAAACATTTCTGGAAGAGTAGCCTGTTTCTGCTTCTTTTGAGTCCGCGGCTCAGTTTCAATAGATGACTCAGTGGCCTTCCTCTTCTTTCTTGCGTAGAACTTAGGAGTTCTCCTTCCTTCCCCATTTTTGACATCATCAGGGGCGTCATCTTCAGCCAACTGCTTACTGATGTCGTGTATCATATCCCCTGAGACGCGACTTGATCAGCCACCACCTTCATACTACTCAGCCATCTGATCTGATTTTTCAACCCTGATCAGGCTCTCAGACTGAACATTGGAGAAGTCCTTCCGTATGGAGAGCAAACCATGCTTCTGATTAGAACACTTCATTTGCAGATCAGTGATGCTTTGCCTCCACACTTCCTCACAACTATTCTAGCCCTCGTTAATCCTGGCCATCAGTTTCTCATCTTTAGCCTTGGAAACATCCAAAGCCAGCTCCATAATCCGAGCCTCGTGCCCCACTAACCCTTCAGCAACCAGAGCCTTCAATCGCTCATCCTAACCATTTAGTGCTCCAGTGATCATCTTGTCAACCTATGCTGAAATGGTTGGGAGCTCAGTCGAGCGTTGGGTGTCAATCCTTATGAATCTGTCTTCATCTTTCTTTCTAAAACTGACAAAGGCAGCCTTCAACTTCTTGTGCCTTAAGCTCTGACGCTCGATCTTTTTCAAGATCCTCAGGGCCATCAGTGAGATGCCCTGAGTGGTGGATTTCATCTTTTTTTCTTCTTCTGTGTCTTAGGCTTTGTGGTCTGATCAGTTGGAGCCTCTCCTGAAGCCTCAGCAGCCCTGGCTCCGGGAGTTGCATCATCGGCCAGTGCACCTTTTCCCAAGGTCGCACCTACAGCACCAACAGTAGCAGGAACAACTTCCTTGGATGGAGCAACCTAAGGCCCATGCTGACAGGCCACCAGGACAAAGTCCTCAGTTCTGAGAACCTGGCCAAAATTGGTGATGCCAAAGGCGTCGAGAAAAATATGCCTCTGATTCTGAAGGGTCTCCAGCCCTTTGCTCTCAAGCAAGGCTGCCAGCTCAGGATACGTTGCCTTCCTGATGTATACAAGAGTCCTTAGCTGGACAACCTTCTCCGCAAATCTCCCAGCTAGCTCGGGAAGATGTCCGTGGACAAATCGGAATGCCTGAGAGCATGAATTAAGTTCAAGAGGAGTCAGTTCCAATAGGAACGAAATCTCATCATCCTCTGAATTCTCATCCCCATCGTATTCCCCACCTTGCTCTTGCTAAGCATCCTCCTTCTTACCTTCATGCTCCTTCTCCTGAGCATCTTCCACTTCCAGAGTCTTCACAATGCACTACTACCTCCATCATTTGAGCATCTGCAACATCCTGCTCATACTGAAAAGAGAGTTCAGCATTTTTAGTAGTCGCTTCAGCCCTTTCCGGAGTAACATCCGCCTGAGCTCCTTTCAGAGCTACGTCTGCATCCTTCTCTCATTCTTCTCCTTCAACCTTGATCTTCTTCCTTCTCCTTAGATTCTGAAGCGAGATTGTGATAAGTCAAAGAATCAGGATCTGCTCTCAGCAAGTTGATGAAGAGGGGCACGTGGTCATTAGGGTTGTCATGCTCCTCTGGCTTAGCTTGTGGCTCCTCCTCCTGAACCAACTCTGGTTCCTTTTCAACCTCTGACTGAATCTGAACTTGAGTAGGTTCAGATGCTTGTGCAACTTCAGCAGCGGGCTCGGCAATGGTCACCTCCTGACCAGCGCGCTCAGACTCTTCATCAGTCTCATCTATTAGCATCGTCTGTTGCTGAATCGGAGCCTTCACCACTTTTTTCTTCTTCTCAACCATTTTCTCTTCAGTTGGTTGAGGTGCTGAAGTGGTTGCCTTGGCCTTTCCTCTCTTTACCTCCGGAGGATTAAGCTTCTTCTTCACCTTCACTTTAGTCTTGAAGAGGATCAATATAGAAGGAAGATTAGTCATCTCCTCAGTATCGACATCTCCCAAGTTTAGGGTTTGGAGCATCCCTGAGAGTCTAGTGCCAAAGTGTGGGAATTTGGCAAAGAAGATCTGGTCTCCCTTCCGCTCAACCTTCTTGTTGGTCCCAAGTAGACAATAACAGGTGTATGGGGGAATACACCTGTAAGTACAGATTTTTAAAAGAGTAGTTTTACAGCAGACTTTTAAATGTACAGGCTACCTATTTAAAGTATCAGTGGACTTGAAGGTCCCCTGATAAGTGGCCTGTAGGTTTTATCAAAGTTTTAGTTGTGCAGCGAATTAATTCAAAAACCTATTAAAGTTGTTAACTCACACAAAAGGATTAAGGCACAAAAGACACAGGGGATTTATTGTGGTTCGGATTTAAACTCTCCTACATCCAATTTTCCTGATTTAATAGGAGAATTCCTTAACCACAAGAATTCCTTATTTTAGAGTGCCAAGGTACACTGATCAAGAATAACTTCTCTTGATCTCTAGGATTCTCACTGAGTCCTAGTCCTCTCTAGATTTCAGACTGAGACACTCCTCAGCTTACTTTCCACCAACTCACTGCCTTGAACCTATTTCAATTTAAGGGGTTGAGATAACCCTTTAGAGTGATGAGCAATATCTAGGTTGGGTTATCTCAGTAGGCTTCTAAAAATATTACAGTGTAGGCCTAAATACAAGGTTGAGCTCTAAACAATGTGAGCACTTGGGAAACTAGAGTGATTTCGAGTGCTTGAGAATATGATGAACTTTGGAGAGCTTTTTGGATTTTTCAGATGAGCTTGTTAGTTTCCCGTACATAGCTTCTTCTTCAACTCTTGTATTTATAGACTTAATTTGAAAGACTATCCGTTGGAGAGATAGTTTGAAATTAAGCTATTTTGGTTTTCCAACGTTCTTCAAAATCTTTCTCTTATTTTGGAGTGGTCAAATATGTGAAATGTTGCGGTCCAACATTCTTCAAGATCTTCTTCAGATTTTGGATGGTCAACTCTTAAGCATTAATGATTGATAGCTCATTAAATGCCTGCTTAAAGTTAATGCAGCCGCCTTTGAAAACTATGCCATCCTAGGTTGTTGGTTGCTTCTGAACTTGGTACTGACAGGTCAGTCTTTTGTGTCCGGTCCGTACATAGGTGGCAGCTTCTCATTGGTCTGACTTAATTGTTCCTCAATCCAGTCACAACGGTTGCATTTGAAGTCCTCTGTCTTTTCATCAGGTCACTTGGAACATTCTCTTTGTTGCATTTAACACTTCAATTATGTGTTGGCTGCTTCCTTCATAAATGCTGAATAGCATTTAATGAATCAGGTTACTTGTCTTCAGAGGGGTTCTTTCAGGCTGATTGAACTTAGTCCTCTGAGGTGCATTCTTCAGTCAGTGGTTGTATCTGCTAATCCTTCATTAGGCTAGTTTAGACACATCAGGCTAGTTTTAACTTTAGTAGCCTGTTTTACATTAACTTATATCTCTAGTCTTTTATCATAGCCTACTATCACTTTGGGCTAGATTTCTATGTCTTAGAGATACATTGAGCCATCAGGGAGGTCTTTGAGACTTTATCAAAACATTTTATTAATAATTTCCCCCTTTTTGATAAGAACAAAGACCTAGTCTGTCCAATTCTTATCAGTGGACTTATACTTAGAAACATTTGAATTTCAGAAGTTCCCCTTGAATGAGTAACTGCAGGTTAGTTGAGCAGTTTATAATGTAGTGCATAAGCCTAATAGAAAATGAGACATTATCTTGGGCTCAAAAGGATAGGAAATTTCATTAACTTAAACAAAAATTGATTACAGTTTACATGAACCACACTGTAATCAAAATGCTGCCCAAAAAGAAAAGAAAATTCAACAGATCACATCTTCTTCTGCTTTCTTCATCAGTCCACCTGCTTCATAGACTCCCAAAGGCTAGTTCCAGTCCATACTGGCTAAAGACCCTCTTCTTCAGTTCCATCTTTCTCTCTATGATCTCCTTGCTATGACCCTTCAATCCAAGCTGCTCACAGATCAACAGCCTCTCCCCCAAAATTTCTTGCATCTTCACCTCCCCATTTGCATCTATTGGGGGCATGAAAAGAATGGGTCCAGGAGCTTTGAGCTGCTCTCCTCCACTATGCTCCTCCCAAGCATTCAGAATCCTGGGATAAAGAGCAGACCAGTTCTCCACCATCTTCTGATGAAAGACTTCATCAGCCTCCACTCCTGCAAACTCACCTGTCACATAGAAGGAGTATACAAACTCCCTCTGGTCTTCCTCCCAAGAGTCATTAATGTCTCTGGGAACCCAAGGATCTATGTGTGGAAATTTGGCAAAAGGCTCACTAGCCTGAGCTAGGCTCCTCTTGGCCTTCATTCTCCAATATGAGTTCCTTTCCTTTCTTGGTGGTGGGGGTTTCATCAGCTGACCACTTTCCATCAGTCTTCTCTTCTCCCCTGCTTTCTCCATGTTATGCTCATCAAGAGATTTCCCTGCCTTCACAGCCTGGGCCAGGGGACCGAGAGATGGTGGCCTGAACAAATCCTCAGTGGTTTGCACATTTTCAGGCTGATTAGGTGCAAGTGAGGCTATGGGGTTTGGGTTTTCAACTACCAATTCTCTTACCTCTTCTTCTTCTTCCTGAGTAATCATGATTCTCCTTCTCTTACTGGCCCGAGAATCAGATACACTTCCACCTCTTTGCTCACTCCTCATTCTTTTCTCCCTTAAAATCTGATCCTTGGCTCTTGAAAGCCTTGTTTCCCTTCCTGCATCAGCTTTCCCTTTCTTATTTTTATGAGCAGTGGCCTATTCCCCGTCCTTCACAAGTGTATCAATCTCCTACCTCACATCTGCTACATACTGCTCAGGATCAGGCCTTTTGCCCACTGATGGGCCTCCCAGTGGCCTGACCTGCCCTCCTTCTTTCCTTTACCCCGTCTTGCGAACTCTTGTACAGAGTTCAGCAAGAGCAATAGAGTGTTTGGTCGTGTCTTGCTCCACAACTCGCAGATGGGTGAGGCATTGCTCTGTCTCCTCATTTAGTGCCCTCAGGTGAAAGACAACATCCACTCCAAAGTCCGTGAAGGGCTTTAGTTTTTCCTCAATGATAAGATTTTTGGCCGTCTGAGTGGGAATCACTGAAAGTGCCTGCCTCACCTGAGTTTCAATTTCTGCCTTCAGGGCATTCTCCCTCCTTGTTATATATGCATCCATCCATTCCATCAGGCCACCTGCCATAGCTGTGATGGTAGCCTATATCAACCTTTCCCTTTCCTCAATTTTTTCTTGCCTGACTGCAACAATAGCCTGTACATGAGCCTGCCTCTCCTGCTCTACACTGGCCTTCAGGTCATTGATCTCTTTGGAGAGATACATCTCCATCTGGTCCACATTACTAGACAGATTAGTAATGAGAGTCAAGTTGGAATCCTTTACCTAATCAAGGTGCTCATCCAGCACAACAGTCTCAATTGATTGCTCATCCATCATAATGTAATTGTTTTCCACCTTGCCTGTCAGGCTGGCAAGTTCTTTCCCTTCAAACTTTGGCTCCACAGCAGCCTTGACAACAGTCAGAATGACTCCTTCGATCTGGGCAATTGGTTTCTCATCAGGGGAGGGCACAACCTCTGTCTGAGTCCCCTGTGACTCAGGTTGATCTTCAATGGCCTGACCTCCAGTGCCCTGACTCCCAGTGCCGTGGGATATCCCCTGACTCGCACCAGCCAGACCCTCCTCAGTTGGGTTGGCTCCTTCATTTTCTCCATCTTTATTCTGATCATCAGAAGACTTTCCCTTGGTCCCCTCAATCAATCTTGCTTCCTCTAACTTCTTGGCAACCAGTTTGCCAAACTCCCATTCAGCCAACAACAGACTTACTTTGTTTACTTGAGCAAACTCAAGTACTTCTCTCTCTTCCTTCCTCCAGCAACCTTCTCCTTTCCCTTTCATTGCCTCCAACAACTCATAAAGATAGGCTTCCTTTAGCTTGACCAGTAGCCTGACCCTCTCAAACATTTCCGTGAGGGTTAGATGGGAGTTTAAGGCAGGATATAATTGCTCAATCTCATAGCAGGCCTCCTCCTTCAGAGAGTCCAACTAAGTATACTAGATCTCCTCCTCATCTACTACTTCAAGTGGTGGCAAGACATCACTAGCCTGTGGGACAGAAAGTTATCTTGTGGCTTCACTTTAAGGCTGTTGAGAGCCTTCAGTGGGGTTTTCAAGGGTTGTGGGTTTAGTGGATGTGATTTTGGCTACCTCAGTGGACTTTTGAGAGTCCTCCGAGGCTTCGTTTCCTTTAGCTCTGTCCTCAGATTGAGCATCCTCCTCATCAGACTCATCTGAGCATTTCTCCTCCTCCTCATCTTCTTCTGCTTCCTCACCCTCCTGTCCTTCCTCAACCCCTTTCAGGGCAGTGGTGGCTAGAAGGTGTATAGGTGACCTTAAGCCTTCCTCCTCTTCTTCTTTGGATATATCAGCAGATGAGTGAGTGGTGGATGTCTCAGAGCTGCTGTTGATGGCCCTGCTTTCAATGAAAGCCTTCTTCACAAGCCCCTCTTCTTTTTCTCTAGCTCCTCCTCCTTATGGGATTTCATCTTCTCATTGGGCTTAAGAGCTCTCTTCTTGATGTTCACAGGGGGACTGTCCTCTGTTGAATCCTCAGTGACAGTGGCCTCCTGTCTCCCTTCTCTGGATGGAGCCTCTACCCTCATTTTGTCCAACAGTTTCTCAGAATTGAACAAGATCTTGGCCTTGTTCCATGATCTTGTATCAGGAAATATGTACTTTAAGTTAAGTTCCTAAGTGATGAGAGATACCTTTGAAGCATAGCACAACTTGCTCCTTTCCTCCCTCAAATTTGAGATAAAGAACTGATGTCAGTTGAACTATACTCTGGCAGTGGTGTTGATAATGGCTGCCATCACTCTCAGTTTGATCTTATTAACCTGCTCAATGCTTCCTTGATTGGCCAGGATGCATTTCCCAACAATCACTGCCAATACTTCAAACTCAGGCTTGAGTAATTTCTTGTTGAAGTTTGGGACATATTGCTCCTTCTTCTTAGTAATAGTGTCCAGAAACTGTTCTTCTTCTCTAAGGATGTATGTCCCTGGGTCCAAACCCTCATTTGACAAACCAAATATGACATGCAAATCCTCCTGCCTCAGTACGAACTTGTGCCTCTTCATCACAAGCACAATGACATCCCTCCCCTTCTTCTCCTTCCTTTGCTCACTCTTCTCCACCATGACAGCAGATCTTATGGAGGTATGGTTTTTCTCCATATCAACAAAGAACTCAAGCACCTGCCTGTCATAACACTTCTCTGGGCCATTAGATAAGAATCTAACAAGGTCAGCCTTTTTGATAAGGTCAAAGGCTCTTCTGATGTGGTATAGGTTGGGGTCAGAGAGGACTTTGTGGTTGTTGAAGCAAACGATTGGTTCATACCAAAAGTTCTTGTTATTTTAGAGTTCTTTGTAGTCTATGTAAATTTTATGTAAATTTGGGCCATTGTTTTGAGAGAGGGTGGTGAAATGGTGAAGGTTGAAGATAATAAGGGTTGAGAGTATGAGAATAATGATATCGTGTGAAGAAATTGCTAAGTGTGTGAGTTATTTATATTGTAGATCAAGGGTGGGGATTAAATCAATAGAATTTTGATCTACGGTTGAGATGAGAAGGATAGATTGGAAGATAAAGTGATTTAACTTCCCAAGTAATTTGTAATTATTACTAAAAATGGAAAGGGGAATGAATAGAGATCAAGGGTTAGGATTTAAAAGGATGACGGTTAAAAGTGGGACTTTTCATCAGAGATAATTTCTCAAAACCATCTCCCGAGATTTTACTACACACTTACTATTGCATTAAATGTGCCACAGGCACAATTACCAATAAAGTAACCGTCAGTCAGAGGTTGTCTCAGGCTAGTCCTCTCAGTGGACTTCGCTCAGTCTAGTTGCTTTCAGGAGAGTGACCTCTACTGATGACCAGAGTATATGTAGGTATCAGTGGACTTTATCAGCAGAGTCCACTGTTATTTTTATCATTCCCCCTTGATTAGTGACCTGTGAATCTGTTGTGATTGATTCATTCTGAGTTGGGTAGCCTGATCAGTTCCCTAACTTAGGATTAAGTAAGCCTAACTCCACTGATAACTCATGAAACCTTGCTTCAGCCAAGGGTTTTGTGAGTACGTCAGCCCTTTGCTTGTCAGTGTGGATTTTTACAAGGCATACATCTTTCTTTTCCACATGATCTCGAATGAATTGATGTCTAATATCCACATGCTTGTCTTATCCATAGGATTTGAGCACATCAACTTCCAGCAGCCATGTATTCAGCTTCAGTGGTGCTTGTTGCTACTGAACTCTGTTTCTTTAAAAACCAAGATATCAATTTGTTTCCAAGAAATTGACATGTCCCAGTGGTTGACTATCTGTCAATTTTGTATCCTCCATAGTCAGCATCAGAGTAGCCTGTTAATTCAAAGTTATCATCAGAGGAGTACCAAAGTCCCATATTGACAGTACCCTTGAGATATCTTAGAATCTTCTTTGTGGCTTCCAGGTGACTTTTCTTAGAACTGGCCTGATATCTTGCACAGATCCCTACAGCATAAGTGATGTTTGGCCTATTTGCAGTGAGGTATAGAAGAGATCCAATGATTCCTCTATAGGTAGTCTGATCCACAACTTCTCCTTCTTCACCAGGTTCGAGCTTTGTGTTTGTATTCATAGGTACCCTGACCACCTTGCTTGAGCTGCAGCCAAACTTTTGTATCAGCTCCCTAGTGTAGTTTGCCTGATTGATGAATATTCCTTCAGGGAACTGCCTGACTTTCAATCCAAGGAAGAAATTCATTTCCCCTATCATGGACATCTCAAACTTTCCTTTCATGAGATGTGAGAATCTTGTGCAAAGGTCTTCATTCTACGACCCAAATATGATATTATCCACGTATATCTGAACTAAGAGTATGTCTTCTCCATGTGTGATTCTGAAGAGTGTTCTATCAACACTCCCCTTAGTGAAACCATGCTCTAAGAGGAACTGTGACAAAGTGTCATACCAGGCTCTTGGGGCTTGTTTCAGGCCATATAAAGCTTTCCTGAGCTTGTACACTTTTTTGCCTTCCTCAAAGCCAGGGGGTTGTTCCACATAGACTTCTTCATTCAGGACCCCATTGAGGAATGCACTTTTGACATCCATTTGATAGACCTTGAACTTCTTGTGGGCAACATAGGCAAGGAATAGCCCGATGGCTTATAATCTGGCCACTGGTGCAAATGTTTCATCATATTCAAATTCTTCAACTTGAGAATATCCTTTTGCTACCAGTCTTACTTTGTTTCTGACAATGACATCATTCTCATCCTTCTTATTCTTGAAGACCCATTTGGTTCCAATGACGTTTGCATGCTTGGGCCTCATGACAAGCTCTCATACTTGATTCCTTGTAAACTGATTGAGCCCTTCTTCCATGGCAATGATCCAGTTAGGATCCTTTAATGCTTTCTCAATTGTCTTAGGTTCCTGTGTTGATAGAAAACAACAAAAGAGAGCATTTTCACCATGATTACTTCTTGTCTTGACTCAAAGATTAGGATCTCCAAGAATCTGATTGATTGGATGATCAATCAACCAGCTTCTTTTGGACTGTCCTCTCTCAGTGGGGTTATCCACATGGGATATTTCTTCAACTGGGATTGAGTCACTAGATTGGGCAATATTAATTAAGTCAGGTGAGAGTGCAGAGGTAAGGAGTCCTGAGTCATCATTCAGGGTTATTTCAAGGTTATTAGCACAGTTTAGTCTAGCTTCCCCCTGAATATTATGCTCAGTGTCTGTCTCATCTTGGCCAGCTTCTTCATTGACAGATGTTACCTGAGGAGCTGGGATTGTGTCATTCAGCTTATTTTCATCAATGTTGATTTCCTCAAGCTGGTGTGTCCTCTGAGTGCAGCATCATAACTCCTCTGTGCCTAGGTTGTCCCATGTAGGAAGATACGCATCCACTTTCTTATCAGTGGACTTGTATAGGGACAGGCTACTTATCTTATCAGTGATATCTTTGGTGGTCTGATCTTTCCTGGACTCAAGAGTGGATTCATCAAAAACAACATGGGGTGTTTCTTCTACAACAAGGGTTCTGAGGTTATATACCCCCTATTATTAATGATGATATTGCTTATAAATTTCCTCATGCTACATTGATTAGGAATCAAGAAGAAGAGAATGATGGACTAGAAGAAGAAGAAAGAGAAGAGTGTGAAAAGGAAGAGGAAAAAGAAGAAATTGATGAAAGTGAAGAGGATGATGAAGATGAGGATGAGCATGATTAGTACAAGGATCTTTATGATCAAATTGATTTTGATATTGATGGTAGCACTACAGGAAATCTCACATTCCGTGATGAAATTTTGTGTGACGACACAAAATTCATCACAATATGTTACCTACAAGTGACAAATTTAATTTTCATCACCAAAAAGTGAGAATTCGTGACAAATTTTATTTTTTATCGCCACTGGTGTTCTCTTTCGTCACTAATTTGAAATTTTCATGGCAAAAATAAGAAATTTGTCACAATAATCTTTGGTGACGATATTCATAATATTTAGTGACGATATTCAACATCATGAAAAATAGTATTTTTGTGACAACTATGCGTTTTGTCATTAATTATTCAAAAGAATTGGTGACGCACTTAATTCGTCACACTATAATTTGGTGATGATTGTCATTGTAATTAGTGACGATCATAGTCGTCATATAATATATAATATTAATGACAATTTTATGTTTCGTCGCTACTTGTTCATAGTAATTAGTGACATATTCTTTCGTCACCAATATTGATATATAGTGACGATTAATAATCTTTTTTTAATGATGCACTTATTTCGTTACAATATTATTCGGTGACGATCTCAATTTTAATTGGTGACAATCAATATTGGTCATATAATATAAAGTTTTAATGACAATTTTATGTTTCGTCGCTAGTTGTTCA
Source organism: Prunella vulgaris (assembly GCA_026898435.1). Classification (NCBI taxonomy): domain Eukaryota; kingdom Viridiplantae; phylum Streptophyta; class Magnoliopsida; order Lamiales; family Lamiaceae; genus Prunella; species Prunella vulgaris. Next base: position 79,791 of record JAPKLY010000943.1, read on the forward strand.
TAGTATTTAGTGACATATTCTTTCGTCACCAATATTGATATATAGTGACGATTATTAATCTTTTTTTAATGATGCACTTATTTCATCACAATATTATTCGGTAACGATCTTCATTTTAATTAGTGACGATCAATATTGGTCATATAATATTCAATTTGCATGACGTTTTTGTGTTTCGTCATTAATTGCTCATAGTAAATAGTGACATAGTATGTTATCACCAATATTTATATATGGTGAAGATTAATAATTTTTTCCATATAAAATATAGATTTTACTGAATAAAATTGTGAATATAAAATTTATTAAAAAATTTGTTTATTAAGGTTCGGTCACAAAACCTTTGGATTAAACTTGACAAATAGACAAATAACGACCAAATAGCTAGATAATTTTTATTTTAATTTGATGTTTATTACTTATTATCTTTTTGGCAAATAATCTAGATAATTTTTATTTTAATTTGATGTTTATTATTTAATCTTTTTGCCAAATAAGCTAGAAAATTTTATTTTAATTTGATGTTTATTATTTATTATCTTTTTGCCATGAGGATGTGTGAGTACTACCAATAGTTATCTTTTGTGCGGATGGTATTCGGAACTACTCAGTCTAGTATTACATACTATTAGGTTATTTCCCAGTACTATCCTCACAAAAGAGTAATACTATTAGGTTATTTTCTTAATTTTTAATTTTAAATTACTACTAAAAATAAAAGTTTTGCAAGATATTATCTATTTAGTTTTAAATTACTAGATTAGATATAAAAAACAAAATTAGTTCAAAGATATACACTTGTTATACGAAAAGATTACTCGTTGTGTTAACTGTTAGTTGAAATTGTACTTGTGATACTTATAGTAGTCATATCCACATATAGTACTCACACATCCTCATGTTTACCTAAACTCCATGTTATGATAAATTTAGTGATTTGGTGTGTGATTATCAATTTGATTAATGATTTAGTGATTCTATTTACAAGTATTGATATTGGGATCCTAATAGTATCACTCGTTTGTGAGGTTGGTATTAGGAACTACTCAGTGTAGTATTACATACAATTAGGTTATTTCCTAGTACCATCCTCACAAAAGAGTAATACTATTAGGTTATTTCCTTAATTTTTAGTTTTAAATTACTAATAAAATAAAAGTTTTGCAAGATATTATCAATTTTAGTTTTAAATTACTAGATTAGATATAAAAAAAAATTAGTTCAAATATATACACTTGTTGTACGAAAAGATTACTCGTTGTGTTACCTGTTAGTTGAAATTGTATTTGTGATACTTATAGTAGTCATATCCACTTGTAGTACTCACATATCCTCATGTTTACAAAAACTCCATGTTATGATAAATTTAGTGATTTGGTGTGTGATTAAAAAATTGATTCATGATATAGTGATTCTATTTACAAGTGTTAATGTTGGGATTCTAATAGTATCACTCTTTTGTGAGGATGGTATTAGGAACTACTCAGTCTAGTATTAGATACTATTAGATTACTTCCTAGTTCCATCCTCACAAAAGAGTAATATTATAAGGTTATTTCCTTAATTTTTAGTTTTAAATTACTACTTAAAATAAAAGTTTTGTAAGATATTATCTATTTTAGTTTTAAATTACTAGATTAGATATAAAAAACAAAATTAGTTCAAAGATATACACTTGTTGTACGAAAATATTACTCGTTGTGTTACCTGTTAGTTAAAATTATGCTTGTGATACTTATAGTAGTCATATCCACTTGTAGTACTCACACATCCTCATGTTTACCAAAACTCCATGTTATGATAAATTTAGTGATTTGGTGTGTGATTATCAATTTGATTAATGATTTAGTGATTCTATTTACAAGTATTGATGTTGGGATCCTAATAGTATCACTCTTTTGTGAAGATGGTATTACGAACTACTCAGTCTAGTATTACATATTATTAGGTTATTTCCTTTTACCATTCTCACAAAAGAGTAATACTATTACGTTATTTCCTGAATTTTTAGTTTTAAATTACTACTAAAAATAATATTTTGCAAGATATTATCTATTTTAGTTTTAACTTACTAGATTAGATATAAATAACAAAAATTAGTTCAATGATATACACTTGTTGTACGAAAAGATTACTCGTTGTGTTACCAGTTAGTTGAAATTGTACTTGTGATACTTATACTAGTCATATTCACTTGTAGTACTCACACATCCTCATTTTACCAAAACTTCATGTTATGATAAATTTAGTGATTTGGTGTGTGATTATCAATTTGATTAATGATTTAGTGATTTTATTTAGAAGTAATGATATTGGGATCCTAATAGTATCACTCTTTTATGTAGATGGTATTAGGAACTACTCACTCTAGTATTACATACTATTAGATTACTTACTAGTTCCATCTTCACAAAAGAGTAATATTATTAGGTTATTTCCTTAATTTTTATGTTTTAAATTACTACTAAAAATAAAAGTTTTGCAAGATATTATCTATTTTAGTTTTAAATTACTAGATTAGATATAAAAAATAAAAATAGTTCAAAGATATACACTTGTTGTACAAAAATATTACTCGTTGTCTTACCTGTTAGTTAAAATTGTACTTGTGATACTTATAGGAGTCATATCCACTTGTAGTACTCACACATCCTCATGTTTACCAAAATTCCATATTATGATAAATTTAGTGATTTGGTGTGTGATTATCAATTTGATTATTGATTTAGTGATACTATTTACAAGTATTCATGTTGGTATCCTAATAGTATCACTCTTTTGTGAAGATTGTATTATGAACAACTCAGTTTAGTATTACATACTATTAGGTTATTTCCTATTACCATTCTCACAAAAGAGTAATACTATTACGCTATTTCCTGAATTTTTAGTTTTAAATTACTACTAAAATAAAAGTTTCGCAAGATATTACCTATTTTAGTTTTAAATTACTAGATTAGATATAAAAAATAAAAATTAGTTCAATGATATACACTTATTGTAAGAAAAGATTACTCATCGTGTTACCAATTAGTTGAAATTGTACTTGTGATACTTATACTAGTCATATTCACTTGTAGTACTCACACATCCTCATTTTACCAAAACTTCATGTTATGATAAATTTAGTGATTTGGTGTGATTATCAATTTGATTAATGATATAGTGATTCTATTTATAAGTATTGATGTTGGGATCCTAATAGTATCACTCTTTTGTGAGGATGATATTAGGAACTACTCAGTCTTGTATTACATACTATTAGGATATTTCCTAGTACCATGCTCACAAAAGAGTAATACTATTAGGTTTTTACCTTAATTTTTAGTTTTAAATTACTACTAAAAATAAAAGTTTTGTAATATATTATTTATTTTAGTTTTAAATTACAGGATTATATATAAAAAAACAAAATTAGTTCAAAGATATACAGTTGTTGTACGAAAAGATTACTCGTTGTGTTACATGTTAGTTGAAATTGTACTTGTGATACTTATAGTAGTCATATCCACTTGTAGTACTCACACATCCTCATGTTTACCAAAACTAAATGTTATGATAAATTTAATGATTTGGTGTGTGATTATCAATTTGATTAATGATTTAGTGATTCTATTTACAAGTATTGATGTTGGGATCCTAACAGTATCACCCTTTTGTGAGAATGGTATTAGGAACTACTCAGTCTAGTATTACATACTATTAGGTTATTTCCTAGTACCATCCTCACAAAAGATTAATACTATTAGGTTATTTCCTTAATTTTTAGTTTTAAATTACTACTAAAAATAAAAGTTTTACGAGATATTATCTATTTAGTTTTAAATTACTAGATTAGATATAAAAAACAAAATTAGTTCAAAGATATACACTTGTTGTATGAAAAGATTATTCGTTGTGTTACCTGTTAGTTGAAATTATACTTGTGATACTTATATGTTGATTGGTGAACTACCTCAAGATAATTATGAAATTAATTAAATAAGTTTAAGAAGGTCGCCAACTTGCTGAGAAGATGCTTCGTTAACATTGACCAAAGTCAACATTGGAGAAGATCGCTAGGAAGAGAAAGAAGCTCGCCCAAGCTCCTAAAGAACTAAGTCCAACGACCAACTATGCCCTGGAGAGAGAAGCTCATTGGTGAGCTTCCCCACTTAAAGGGAAGCTCGCCCACATTCATAGAGACCCAACAATAGTCCACCTATACATTGCTCTCAAAACAACACAAGGCCCCGAAGCTCACCCAGAAGCTCGCCTAGGCCAAAGACATAGACGATGTGTATATAAGGAGCAAGTAGACATGTAGTAGGACAAGCATTGTAAAGGGAGCATTGTGATGAGCAAGGACAAGTGTCAAGGACACTTGTTGACACCAAAAGCCAAATAGGCTCACAAGGTGCCACCTCACACATGCAAACCTATAAATATGTCCCTCTTATACCTTTCTCTCTCTAAGCATTCATAATACAACAACTCTCTTCTCACTCTAAGCTCTTCACTTTCTCTCTCTATATTTAACCCTCAAGAACAAGATATTAAATCTTTGTTATTGTTTGATAGATTCATGAGATAAACAACCATTAATCATCCCACTAGCGAAATCTATCAACATTATAGTAATTGTATCCACTTGAAGTACTCACACATCCTCATATTTACCAAAACTCCATGTTATGATAAATTTAGTGATTTGGTGTGTGATTATCAATTTGATTAATGATTTAGTGATTCTATTTACAAATATTGATGTTGGGATCCTAATAGTATCACTCGTTTGTGAGGATGGTATTTGGAACTACTCAGTCTAGTATTACATACTATTAGGTTATTTTCTAGTACCATCTTCACAAAAGAGTAATACTATTAGGTTATTTCCTTAATTTTTAGTTTTAAATTACTACTAAAAATAAAACTTTTGCAAGATATTATTTATTTTAGTTTTAAATTACAAGATTCGATATAAAAAATAAAATTAGTTCAAAGATATACACTTGTTGTACGAAAAGATTACTCGTTGTGTTACCTGTTAGTTGAAATTGTACTTGTGATACTTATAGTAGTCATATTCACTTGTAGTACTCACACATCCTCATGTTTACCAAAACTCCATGTTATGATAAAATTAGAGATTTGGTGTGTGATTATCAATTTGATTAATGATTTAGTGATTCTATTTACAAGTATTGATGTTGGGATCCAAATAGTATCACTCTTTTGTGAAGATGGTATTATGAACTACTCAGTTTAGTATTACATACTATTAGGTTATTTCCTATTACCATTCTCACAAAAGAGTAATACTATTACGTTATTTCCTGAATTTTTAGTTTTAAATTACTACTAAAAATAAAAGTTTTGCAAGATATTATCTATTTTAGTTTTAAATTATTAGATTAGATATAAAAAATTAGTTCAAAGATATACATTTGTTGTACGAAAAGATTACTCGTTGTGTTACCAGTTACTTGAAATTGTACTTGTGATACTTATACTAGTCATATTCACTTGTAGTACTCACACATCCTCATGTTTACCAAAACTTCATGTTATGATAAATTTAGTGATTTGGTGTGTGATTATCAATTTGATTAATGATATAGTGATTCTATTACAAGTATTGATGTTGGGATCCTAATTGTATCACTCTTTTGTGAGGATGATATTTGGAACTACTCAGTCTAGAATTACATACTATTAGGTTATTTCCTAGTACCATGCTCACAAAAGAGTAATACTATTAGGTTATTTCCTTAATTTTTAGTTTTAAATTACTACTAAAAATAAAAGTTTTGCAAGATATTATTTATTTTAGTTTTAAATTACAAGATTAGATATAAAAAATAAAATTAGTTCAATGATATACAGTTGTTGTACGAAAACACTCTAATCATTATGTCCTACTCGAAAAAGTACTCTAAACAGTATATCATATACTTAGAATTTTTTTTAAATAAAAAATACAATTGCCCTAATCAGATACTCCCTCCGTCCTTGAAAATTAGTCCACGTTGCCTTAAATAATCGTCCACAATAATTAGACTACCTACCCAAAATGGAAAATTTTCAATCATTATTTTGATTTTTTATACACCTTAGGATTAGATTGTCTAATTGCTTCCTTAGGGTTCGATATTATTTTATAACTTGGTCAGCTTACCTCTACACGATCATATACACTTGTAGGAAAGTGCATTTGTGTGCGAACACAAATCGCTAGTCAATCAGCTTCGTTTCCCGATAATCTCTTTTCAAAGGACTTTTAAATAATGATGAAACACCTCAAAAAGGGCATCCAAACACTTTGTCAAGCAAACAAAACCCTAGCTGTCCACGAAATCCTCTTACACGTCTCACTCGAAGTGGAAAAGTTTCTTAAACTTAGAATTTGAGGCTTCAGAACCTGTGCATGAAACTTCACAAATTCTATATACGGAGACTGTCCCGCATGCATCAAATAAAGTTGCAGCTGCTGAAACAGGTAAAGTTATTATTTTTAGGTGTATTTACGTGTTCTTCAAAATCTTTAAAATAATAGTTATGTATTAGATGATGTTTATTATAAAACTATTTGTTTATTCAAGTGTAGCTGTCGTTTCAAAGAAAAGGACTCGGGGTGAAACAACTGGAAAGGGATTGCTGAAGTACTTTGATACTTTCGGGAAGTTAAAGATTAAGGTGGATCCATCAGTTGGGAGACCAATAAATAGGGCCCAATCGACGAAATTGGCAACTAACATTGGAATAGTAATGCGACAAGTTCTCCCTGTACCGATACGATGGAAAGAGGTAGATGAGAACAATGGATTGAAGCCAGGGTTTGATCATCTGCAGGTATGGGTTGAAAATATTTATGTATTTAATATATTGCTTTTACCTTCTTTTATTCTAATTTGCATGTGATATGTGAGTTGTAGATGCATATGGATTTGAATATTGATGAGGCTGGAGTGAAACGGAGCCTGGTCGATAGGGTGAAAGAAAGTACTAGGCAATAACGTTATAAGTTGCATAAGCACTTTCTTAATTATCCAGATCTACAAGAGGCTAAGGATCACAAACCAAAAGCCTGTACCGACAAAGATAACTAGGAAAAACTCTGTGATTATTTTGCCTCACCTGAATTCAAGGTAACGTTGGCTTTGTTAATTTTAATGCACATGATTATACAGTTTTAATGGCTAACACTTTTCAATGCAAAAATTCTGATTTGTTTTGTTACAATTATACTGCTCTTGCAGCGTTTAAGTGAGATAAATACAAGTAACAGGGAAAAAATGCTATGCAAGCATACTGATGGAAGAAAGCCTTTTTTAGTCCAATCACATGAACTTGTGAATATATGTTTTCAAGTAGTATATGTTTTCAGTTTTTGCATTCCTTGCACTAGTTGCATCTACACACCAATCACATAAAATAAGATTACCTTTGAAATATTGGAACTATTGCATTTTGACAGCAGCTTATTTGATCGGTAGGACACCTTCTCAGGTTTTAAACAACAAAACTCCTTATGAAATGCTTTATAACAAGGAGCCTGATTATTCTTATTTGATGTCATTTGGTTGTTTATGTTATGTACCTTGACTGCTAATAGATATAAATTGATCCTAGGGCTACAAAATGTATTTTCTTGGGATATCCCCAATTCATCTGCTCTATTTTATAATAGACATAAATTGATCCCTAAAACACATAATTGATCCTAGGAGCCTGGTTATTCTTATTTGAGGTCATTTTGATTTTCATAGAGTATTCACAGCCCCTATTTCCTAGATAATTGAACATAAGAACTGATGATATGTCAATAATTGAATCATATAAACATTAAAAGAAGGTAATTATGAGTTTTGTGAATTTTATATTTTAATATTGGGTATGATGAAGTAGCTGATTTTTTTACAATTTTTTGTAGACTCCTGAACTTAAACAACCGTGCTATCGAATTTACTTGTATGAGCAAACCCACAGTACAGAAAAAAATGGGTGGAAATCCAACAAGGCAAAAGAAAATTGGGTAAGTCGTGTAGACATTTATGATATTTGATTATGTTATTTTTTATGTTAATTTTCTTCTTTTTCAATTCAATTGTGCATTTTATTTACTTTATTTATGCTTAAATACCAGGAAACGATGAAACGTAAGCGAGAGGAATATGTGGAGCTCGGAATAGACAAGACCGAAGCTGACATAGCTTTGGAGGTGTTGGGCCATGGGGCTGGATATACCAAAGGTTATGATTATGGTTCAAAGCCTCCAAGTAAACGCAGTTCATTGTACAATTCTTCTACCGAATTTGAAGATGAACTAAGAGAAACAATAGAAGAGTTACAACAGTCTAGAGCTCAAGTGGAAGAACTGCAAACTCAAGTAACTAACTTGAAAGAGGACTTGGCGACACAAAATGATAACCTGACTGCAAAACTCTCTGAGCAAAATGACATTCTCTCTGCAAAACTCTCTGAGCAAAGTGCAACTATGAACAAACTAATGGCTATTATGAGGGAGAAAGGGATTGACATATAATTAAGGTTAGCTTCTATTTTTTTTTTATGAGTTTTTGGTAGCTGCTGTTTTTCTTTAGCCTTTACTTTAATATTTTCATTTTTCTTTTAATAGTACTACTCATGTGTAGCTTTAAAGTAAGTTGTGTTAGAAGAGGGCAGATATGATGAGTTATTTGTGTTCAACATGTATAATAGATAAGGGAATGTGGTTCTATAGCTTCTCACTCTCGAGATTAGGTCTTGTAGATGCTATTTTGAAGTGTAATTAGATTTTGTAGATGCTGCAATTGCTGATTTTTTGGAGCATTGCAATTGCTGAGTTGATTCAAATATAAATGTGGATATGTGTCTGATACAATTTATCTTTTTAGCCAATATATACGTGTATTGCGTGTATGTAGATAGTGGTAGTACTGTACTTTGTATATTTCACTACCAAATTATGTTAGTTATGGTGTGTTAAGTAAAGATTGCTGCATTTTAGTTCGTGGATGTAATGATTAACAGAAGTTAGTTTACTCATTCCTTATGAATTGCATTCGAATGTTTCGAAATTTGGTTTTGGTTCTAGGATTAATTCTATTGTTATGCCGAATGGTGCATCCTCTGGTTCGAATTTTACTTCCATTTCCGATAACGTGCTTATTCCTTCTGTGATTTCTGGGGATTTGCCTAAATCTGGTTTTCAACTTTAGAAGTTGGAGCCTGATTCTGGTTTGTAGAATGCTGCATATATTGAAAACTTGAATTCTGGTGCATTGAGTATGAAACCTGCTAATGGTTCTTCTAGTCTGAATTTGGGGATGATTTCTGAACCCAACCATGATGCTTTTTTGACCCCTAATGCCTTAGATTTGAATGCTAAATCATTTACTCAATCTTAGATTTTGATTATGTGAAGGAATTACTGTGAGACCCGAGATTTAGTATAACTGAAATTATTTCATGCTTGTGTGTAAAGCTATGGCATTCTGTGTTAACTTGAGTGAAATTTGGGACTGATGGTTTTGATTTTTGTGAAAAGTTATGTATGTTTGTTTATTTTTCCTTTTATTTTCTGGATTCATCAACTGCTTGGGATTCTTGTTTAACTGATCCAGTCAATTATGGTGATTGTGATACTTTCATTATCTAATATTCTTTTACACAGTCTTAGATCTTGTGTGTTAGTGAAGATCCATATTTAGCATATGCCTTGAGGACTTTTCTGATAGTGAACCTTCCACGGTGAAGTGAAAATATAGTGTTTCATTTGCTGTTTCTTACTGTTGGGGATACCGTTTATCGTGTAGGTTACAAGCTGCAAGCATGATTTCCATCTTCAATGCATTCTTGAATGGTAAGTGTATTTGTGCATTTAAAGTTTAGGATTATTGTTTTCTTGATACTTTACGGAGTTAAGCTTTCTTATAAATTCATCTGATATGAATTTTTATAGGTGATATCTACAAAGGAGAAGATTTCATCATCGTCGTTTGAAGTGCAAAAAGGAATAATGACATGAAAATTAGTTTTGGAGACATATAAGACTTCGATTTTTTTAGTTTATTGTTTCATGTAATATTGATAACAAAGATTGTTGATTGCTTTCTAATTGCTTGAACGAGTTTTTTTATTAACGCAAATTATTTTTTTTATCTTCAATTAATTTAGTTTTTGTTTGTAATATTTATTATTTTGTATTATTACTGATTTAATATATATATATATATATAAATTCAAATAAATTGATAATAAAATGAATTATTTCACCATGAAATAAATACGTCACAATATGTATCATTTTTATGACGAAATAATAGTCACGATATATTGACTAATCATGACGAAATAAGTTGTTACTATATCAATTTCTGTAGTGATGATTATCATCATCGTCACAGAATAATATTTTTTTATGACAAAAATATTTCGTCACCATTTTTACATCTTTTAATGACAACTTATATTTTGTCACTGAAGTCCAACTTTTGTGACAAAATTCAGTTGTCATTATATATATATAACCACGATCATTATTTTCGTCATTTTTTTGCAATTCTTTCATGACGAATAATGTCAAATATGACAAACAGTATATTGTCATCAAATATGAACTTTTAGTGATGATTATTATTTTTGTCACTAAATAATATATTATAGTGACAAAAACAATTTGTCACAATTTTCACAGCATTTTGCGACAATAATTTTTTTTTCACTAAAGCATACTAATCAGTGACAAATTTCATCGTCATTTTATATGTACACATATAACGACGATCAATATTTCGTCACCAAATAACAACTCTTTCTTGACGAATATAGAAAATGTGACGAAATAACCAAGCTAATCGTGACAAAAGTAACGTCACTAAAGTAACTTGTTTTGTGATAATTATTTATATCGTCACGTAAAATAGAACTTTAGTGATGAAACGTCATATTAAGTGATAAATTTTTTGTGACTAAAGTGACAATTTATGCGTCACAATAGATGAAAACATACAGTGATGATTACCTATTTCGTCACCAATTGATGCCCTTTTCATGATGAATTAATGTAACGTCACATTTTTCATAATACCACGTACATTAAATGACGATCTACGCCACGAAAAAATTCATCACAAAATATCAATTGTGACAAAAATGATGTTTCAGTGACAAATTTTTTCGTCGCAATTTCTTGAATTTCCTGTAGTGTAGCAAAGGAGAAATCCTACGTGAGATCAAAGAAGATAAAGATGATTATGAAGTGATCAAATTTACTCATGCTCAAGATACCTCCGATCTTAAGAGTTTTACTAATCCTTTTTACAATTTCATTGATTATGATATTATTCCTTGTTAGGATGATATAGAGTATCCTACTCATTGTGTATGCCTTGATAGGAATCTTGAAGAAAAGAAGGAAGAGGTGAAAGAACAAGATGAGGAGGAGAAGAAGATAGATGATTCAAGAGGAGGAGAGGAGAATGAACGAGAAGAGGAAGATGAATGTCCACTATGGGACATGAGCATAAATGGAGAAGAACAACAAGATGAAGTAGAAGATGAGCTTAAGGATGAAATGAGCATTTCTAAACTCTTACACTCTTCTACTTGTGCTTTAATTGATAATGTTGTTCATTATGAATTTGTCTTGCCTCTAGAGTTGATTGATAATAAAATTGAATTAAGAATCCTCTTGAACATCTTTGATAGTAGGAGATGGGGGTGGATTAGGTTGAGAAGTGATGAAGAGAAATCCTTGTGCTTACAAATATAAAATGAAAAGGAAAGTAGATGTATGGGGTAGAAATCCTACTTGTTTCCTTGATTTTGTTGCTATAAGATTGATGTATGATGGCGAGAACGAAATATATCCTTGACCATTTAGCTAACATTGGTGTCGTCCAGCTAGGGGACGTTAAATCCAAGCGCTAGATGGGAGGCAACCCATCCTTGAAAATTTTCTTGCTTATTAGGTTTTGCTTGTTAATTTTAGCCATTGTATGATCAATGAGAATTGCATATTAGCCTAGACATCTTAATTGGAGTGTTGGAAGTTGTAGAGAGATCTAGACATCCAATAGAGCCCTTACATTGTGTTGTAGAGAGATCTAGACACTAGTTGACTTGACTAAGACACCAAAAGAACTTTTGCATGCTAGGATGGATAGGACACTAGAGGAACCATAGTAGGAATACTTCCATGCACACACATCACTTTTGCTCACTTCCTTGAGGTGATAGTTAGCTTTTACTAATTCTTGTTGATTAGTAGATAGAAACTGTGATTATTTTCTTGTTTTCCTAGCTATTAGCCATTTCTAGACTGTGACGCCCCATTGTAGGAGTGTCATCTCTTTTCTTTATATTTATTTAAAAGACACATAATTTGTCATAAAAATAATAAGTGATTTCATTTGAAATTGAAAATAAATTGACTTTAAAATTTTATCAGCGGAAGACTGTATCGTGTAAACTCGAGTTGATTTTTTTTTTTTATGTTTCAAGTGCCTAATCATGCTTGTGCCTAACTCGTGTCATACCCACATATATAAATCAAACCCTTATTTAATTAAGATATTACAAAAATAGATTATCATGCTCGAGATAGAATGAATAGCTAACTCACATAAAAGACACACCACCATGTGATAGACTACTCATGCACGCAAAACATCATTCATATTATTATCATTACATTCTAGTAGTTAGGAAAAGACTTGACAACTTACTAAGTAGTATAAGCATACAATTTTGGAAATCATCTTCAAACGATAGCATAAGGAAATACTTAATAAACTCCTTATAGAGGACTTAAGACATTACACTATTATTTAGATGGAGTCGGCCCAGTCAGTCACATGTCCTATTCACCGCCAATGTTTCCTGAAACAGTTAAAGTAGCATCATGAGCCTTCTCCCGGAGGAGAAGCCCAGTGGGATAACATATAATGTATAATGCATTAAAGACTAATAGCATGTCAATCGAGCACATGCCAGGCCCATTGGCCCGACTAAGTTCATACTGACGTAGTCCGTAGACTTGTCTTGATTCACATAGAGCATTGCCCGTCGACTAGCCAAAATTCACACAGAGTATAGTTCGTAGGCTTGCATAATTCACATTGAGCATAATCCGAAGATCTGTCTGCTCGTACACACACAAATTTTTCTGATTAATGCATTCTGAATTAGAGGTTACCCACTTTTCAGTTGACAATGTGAGGTAGCTTCCGGAGAGTCCAGTCGTCGCGCACTGCACTCGACATATTGATTAACCTTTTAATCTTTTAATCGCTAAATCATATAATTGTAAAATATAACTCTTACAATAATTTTAATATATAGCTATACATATATACTTCATATGCGTCATTCATAATATTGTCTAAATATTTCTACTAACTTAATAACACTTAAAAATGCTAATTACTAAATTTAATCAAAGTTCATACATAAAAGACATGTTGAGTCATATCATTAAATGATTAATATGTTCATAATAAGTCTAAATTTTTATTTTGAGGTACTTATAATTAATTAAAAGTGATCAAATACAATGTATCACTAACTCACCTCCTAAATTGAATTCCCTAAAGGACACCCTATAGTAGATAATTTATTGACAAATATACACATGTTAAAATTACAAAAAATTATACAGTAGGTTCCTCACTCAAATATTTATATCCTGTAAAAATTTCAATTAAAAATAGCATGTAGATCTTTTCTTGTGATTTTTACAAGTATGTTGAAAACTGAGTTATTAATAAGGTCTAGGTCATATTATTTTCCAAAATTTAGGAAATATTGAATATTACTTAGAAAAATATAAAATAATTTTTTAAATGATTATAAGAGTCATTATTAAAATATATCAAAATCTCACATTTTAATCCCATCTATTTTAATTTCTATGATTTTTCTAGTAGAATACAAAAACAATTTATATTTACAGCAAAAACACCATTTACTAAAAAAAATCAAAACAAATCAATATAACTCCAAATGTATCCAAATAAAATTTTCAAGAAAGCTATAACATGGGGGAACAACATAGTTAAAAATCAACCTCAAATATGAAGTCATCTATTCATAAAAAATTTTAAAATCATCACACAAAAAACAAAGACGTTTTTCTTCACTGCAGCACCTCAAAGAAAAATTTATATAAATTCGAAATTAACTCAAAAAATTATGAAATTTTAAATATATGTTCTTAACTTAGAGTAACTGAATGTGGTAAAAGGGTTTTGCCAAATTCGTTGGGAAGAGGTCAGAAAAGCTTTTGGAATGAACATGCAATTATATGGGCAGCTTCAACATTACCATCACTACACATGCAAGCCTAGTTGGGTCACCCAACTCAATTAAATCATCTAATGCCACCCATAAACCCTCACACAATTTAAAGTTAAATTTACGGTAGAAATTACAAAGTAAAAGTCACATGCAATGACGGAAAACAACATGCAATGTTGACAAATCCGTAGGCTAAAACATAAAATCCATTATAATTTTTCAAATCAAGTGCTAAAAATATTTTTGGGCCTCAACACAATATTTAATCATCATAGCTAAGAAAAATTGCAGAAAATAATGGAAAAATAATATTTTTTTTTTTGTGGAAGATCGTTAGATAACTCTTTGAAAGAAAGAAAAAAAATAGAAGTTGAAGAAGATAGGATTTTCTCTAATCTACCTTGGAACCTCTAAGTGTTGATGTAGCTTTGAGTTTCAGTAGAATCAATGGCGAAAACTTTATTTTAGAGAGAGAGAGTGTAGAGATAAGAGAGAGAGAAAAGAAGAAGATGAAACGTTTTTAGAATGAATATAGTGAAGGTTCTGGACACTTATATTTACTTATTCTAATCTTATTTATTTTTAAAATTAATTAGCTCCCATTTTTATACTGACACTCGTATGTGTGTATATATATATATATAGTGGTATCGTATATATATATAACATATATCATTACAATATATATATATATATA
>JAPKLY010000944.1:0-87046 GCA_026898435.1 Prunella vulgaris
ACTTGTAAAACGCCCAGGGGTCAGTTCCTAAGAGAGGAAGTTGGCTATTCGTGTCCCTTGGCACGTAAAAACCAAGTACCTATCCTCAGGGTTTTGCCTCAGGGTTTTGAGGATAGCTTCCTGTTAAATCAGGTCGTGGACGTAGGAGTTGGTTATCTCCGAACCACGTTAAAAAGTCCCCTGTGTGCTGATTTACTATTCTGTTCAGGATCATAACTGTCATCATAATAAACTTAACATTCTGCATTGTTTTTATCTTCAGGACTGAATCAATCATCCTGAATCTTAATACTGTGCACTCTGCCTTAACCACCAGTCTACTAAGCAAGTTCAGAGAAAATGTTTTCAGAAACTAAAACGAGTAGAAACTAAGGGCTCACTTTCCGCACGCACCCTAGCTCACTGAGATAGTAGCCCAACTGACCCGCTTCCTAGCAGTCAGTAGGTTTGTTATCTTTACTGAGCTTCCAAGCACTTTTCTCACACTCAGTTTATCTGACTCGTTACTGAATTGTCCCTGCTGCCCCTGTGGACCTTCAGCACACTGAGTAATTCAGGAAATCCTGACTGAGAGTGTTAGAGCATATTTCTGAGTCTTTTAGAAAAATCTGTCAATCAGTGTATCCCCCCCATACACTGATTGTACTCGTTTCGGGACCAACAGGTACCATTATTGCTTAAACTAAGACGGTCTTTCTTCTTTTACATTTGAGGCTCATAGGACATCATTTTGGTATTAGTTGTGTAATATTCAATAATTATGAACAATTGTTGTATCGTTTTATTTTTCTTACGTATGTTTTCTTAATATGTTTGTTGTAAGATTCTCATTTTATTGAGATTTTAAGTTCAATTAATGTATTAAGACTAGTAATAATATTGTCTAAAATTTCATGTTAAATTTCCATCATTTTAATGAAATTTCTGTGAATTTTCTATTTTTTTACCGATATCGATATTTCCACCGATATATCCATAAATTCAGGGTACCGATATTTCCGTCGATACCTATATTTTCATCCTTAAATGTAACTATCTAGTTAAATGCAAATTATGGGGATAAATGTGTTACCTTAGCAAATTTGCCACCAAGTAAGCTGACAAAAGTGCAAGTCATCGCAACCACTTTGTTCTTTCAAAAATAAGAGAAAAGCGAAAAAGGAAAGCAAGAATAATGGGTTATCTCCCATTAAGCGCTAAGTTTAATGTAATTGCCGGATGATTTAAGAAAATAAAGCAAATATAAAAAGAAAAGGAAAATGAGCCACAAAAATCTTTTAGAGGCAATATTGATCTCCGATTCTAAAGGTTCAAGGAGATCCTTCCTTGACCACTAGAGCATAGGCACCTACAAAAAGTCTCCAAAGAGCATCAAAATTCCAAAAAAATAAAATAATAAAGCAAATAAAATGCAACTAAGCAATTACACTCAACAAATACCAAGTCACACCTAATGCACTCAACTAACTCCTCGGCAACGGCACCATTGACTTGGTTGGATTTTCTTTGAAAATAAACATTCTCTTTTGCTACTCCCTCACAAATGCACGGGATCGTCGTAGTAGAATCGGAGTATAACGACCAAGTAGTATTGAACAATGTGATTTAGGAGTGCGGTGTGGCCCTAATGCTATGTGCCGAAAATTATTGTAGTTGTAAGACTAGGGAAGCAAAGCAAGAAAAGATAATAAAAAGAGGGAGACAATTCAAAATACCCATTTTCAACTTTAAAAAATTTATTTTACCCACTTCAAATATAAATAACTTTTTCAATCCATTTTTAATTTTAAACAATTTTTTTTACACATATGACCCACAAACATTATCATCATCTAGTTATTCCAACCTAATCCACCCTACCCCACCCCTACCCCATTTGATATTTATATTATTTAATATTAAATATTTTACAATAATAAATAATACAATAAAGTTATAAAACATATAAGTTTAATAAATTAACGAATTATAACATTTTTATCATATATATGTAATTATTTTAATTTTTTTATTTAGACTACTTTAATGTATAGTGCATATTAATGAATATTATATTATAAAAGTTAAATTTTAATGCAAATTAATGAATATTATAGTTTTTAAAAGTATATAAATATTTAAATTTATGATATTTGAAAATATATCTATTAAAATTTAATTAATACGAGAGCATTATCCACATAAAAAGTTAGATCAAAATTTAAACATTCTACCGAATTGTCTTCATAAAAATTTAATTATAAACTTTAATTTTTATCAACTGCATATCGAATCAATGATTAATTAATGAATTTTTTTTATACAAAAATATTAATTAAAAGATACAGTATATTCGAAATATATTAAAAGAACATATGAATGATGGGGGAGTACTGGTTATATAAATTGAGTATTTAAGATCATTATTATGAGGGACTTTTTTTGTAACAGAATAATCTCCGGAAGAGCAACACTTGTGTAGAAATTTCTACCGTAGAAATATCCATTTTTGAAAATTCGCGGATCTAAACCGGGTCGGGTCAGATTTTGACATTTTTTTAAATTCGCGCAACTTGTAGTTCCAGATTTTTCGCTCCCAGATATGTTACAATTTGGGCAAATGCGTGTTACAATTAGGCAAAATCTGTGTTACTAATTCTTAAAAAATTATTTTTTTGTACTTTTCAAGTAACTACAAAGAAAATATGTATTTCTTCAAGTATAAATATGTGTTACATAATTTATTTTTTATTCTCTTTATTGATTTATGTTAATAATATGTTATTCATGTACTTAATACATCTTTTAATACCTTATATATGTTATATAAAATATAATATACATTTTTATAAGGATAAATAAATGTTTGTGTATACAGTAACACACATTTGATCTTGCAGTAACACACGTTTACTCTAATTCTAACATACATTTGCAGTAACACACATTTACTCTAATTGTAACAGACATTTACTCTAGATGTAAAACACATTTGCAGTAACACAAATTTACTCCAATTGTAACATAAATTTGCAGTAATACATATTTACTCTAATTGTAACACATATTTGTTCCTCAATTTGTGTTATTATATGAGCATATACGTGTTACTATAGGATAAAATGTATTTTTATTAAGAATAAATATGTGTTACACATACAATGTAACATATACATGTCTTACATTGCATGAAAAATATTTACTTCTACAAAAATAAATGAATATGTGTAGAAAACAACATTTAATCTGGTTGTAACACACGTTTTTCCTTAAAGTAATACACATTTGCCCAAATTGTAACATATCTGGGAGCGAAATCACAAACTGCCCGAATTTTGGAAAAAAATATTCAAATTCGATCCGACCCGATTTAGACCCACGAATTTTAAAAAATGGATATTTCTACGGATCTTAGATCCGTAGAAATTTGTATATAAGTTTTTGTCTCTCCGGAATGTATTCTAATATTTATAATACAAAGTCAAACCTACCACCTATAGAATAATGTAGTTATGAGAATAAAGTGAGACCCAATTTAAAGTTGTTAACTTTTTTATACCCATTTTATAAGGGTATATAAGTCTTATGTTATGAAGTGGGTATAAAAAAAATTCAAATTAAATGTGGGTAAAATAAATTTTTAGAAATTCAAAATGGGTATTTTATGGTATTCTCACATAAAAAGAACACTAAATAAAGCAATTAAATAAAATCAAATGATGAGGGCACCCCACTAAGTAGGGTCAAGGAGAGAGGAACGTAACTCTAGGTGATGATCAAATTACAAAAGTCAAACAAATGAATTAATTAAATTACTCAACTTAATTTCTCAATTGTGCGAAAGGACTAATTACTCAAAAGCTAATAATAAACTCAATAGAGTAAAAAACTATGAAATACAACCCTTCCTATTCAGTAATATAATCTTGACTGAGGTGTTCCCAAACCCGGTAATAAAGCGTCCTCATAATCCTCCATTTTTCGCTCCAAATTTGAGCTAAAGTGTCTAATGATCTAATGCAACCTATCATCTATCTAATGATGGGGCTTCTAATTTACACATTCAATTAATCACGACCCTCATTAATACACTTAATCATGCTCACACAACTCTCGTAATATATCAAGCACAATTACATTCATGGGGTGAAAAAATATGTAGAGACTCTCAAACCTAAATTAATTTCTCTCACCAAAAATGCTGTAAAATGAAATAAAAAAAATCGTCTGGAGCTGCGCTGTTTTTTCGAAACTGCCGAATGTATCATGTGTGTGTTCTGCCCTTTTGTCTCTTAATTCACTGAAAATGGGCTGCCTTCATTTGCCACATGGGCCGACTTCAATTTAATCAATGGGCTACTGGGCCTTTTTTTCGAATTTTGTTGAATAAAAATGAGTCCAATTCCTTTCTCCTCTCGATCTATTGACTCAATAAAACATTAGGAATGTGATTTGCTCCAAAAATTCTTATTTTCTTATAAAATAAACAAAATACTATCTTTGTAGAAATTAAGTGCAATTAATCAAATTAATGTAAAATAATTAAATTAATCAAATGAAACATAACTAATTAAGTAGCTCATATAGTATATGCTTTTATAAGCCTGAATCAAATTAGAGTATAATGCACAACCCAAGAATCGAAACGTTGACCTTCGAGTTAGTCGGAGGAAGCGTGTTCCACTCTGACAATTACTAGGTTTGTTTATTTTAATGAATTTAATAGTATATAACTTCAAATTGAGTCATATGTTTTTTTAAATTATCAAATTAATTTCTTTTTTTCTAATTTATATATATATATCACCAATTTTTATCTTTATTTAATAAAATTAATATTTTACACTACTAATTTATTTAATTTGTTAGTTTTTTTATGCATTTAATTGTATATAAGTCCGAATTGAGTTTAGTTTTATTAGTTCATTAAATTAATTTTTTTTTATAATTTGTTATATAAATCTTTCACTAATTTTTTATTTTCTAAATATAATATTTTACACTACTATAAATTTTTATTTTCGTTCATTTTTATGCTTTAATTGTAAATAAGTCCAATTTGAGTCATTTTTTTTTTAATTTATCAAATTATTTCATTTGTATTTCTAATATATATAAATATATATATATATATATATATATGGTCAATATCAATCTGCCATCTGTACTATATCATTTATTTCAATTTGCAATCTATACTAATATTTTTATCAAACTGCAACATGTACTATGAAAAATTGACCAATTGCAATTTATACTCATATTTTATTCATTTTTCTTGTCAGTCAGGTTATACTCGTCAATCCATATCAATAATTAATTTATATTTATTTTTTGTCACAAAAAAATCGACGCTGGTAAAAAAATCTTATTTTTTCCAAATATCGATTTAAATTATTAATTGAATTTCAATTCTGTTATCGTCGTTCTATAGAAATTAGATTTATTTTAACATCAATTTTTTAATTAATAATTATAATATAAATTAAGTAAATGAATAATATGGAATGAAGAGTATAATATTAATAAATATAGCACTGCCAAAAAAATAAAGAACAAAAGTAGACTTTAGGTAGCATTTTGTAAATTTTTCACAGTACACGGTGCATTCTAATAAAAAAAATAGTACAGGTTGCAAATTGAAATAAGTGATATATTATAGGTGGGAAATTGATTTTAACCCATATATATATATATATATATATATATTTCATCAATTTTTTATTTTATAAATTTAATACTTTACACTACTAAATATTTCTAATTTGTAATAGAACTTCTTTTAATCCTCATCATCCTCTTCATAATCTCCATCTTCATCCTCCTCCCCTTTCTTTTCGTTCTCAACAATTACAGTATATGGATTTACAATTATTAAATCCTTAATAATATTAGCACCTTCTTCAAGGATCATTCTTTGAGCCTTTTGCATCTCAGTTTGAAATGGATCTTCATGTTGTGCAGAGTCTTCCGTGGATAAATTAAGAATGTTCACTTATGACCTTTCCTTAACCTTACAAATTGTTCTTAAGTTTGGTCTTTTTGCCTCCAGGTACTTGTAATAAAATACTTGAGATGCAAAGATGTAGGGATCGTATACAGTTGTGTACATCTTATTGATGTTAATATCAACTATCTTGTGGATTGAATCGACTTTTTTTCCTGCTAGTCTTGGATGAAATCATTCACACAAGAACAAAATAACTTTCCTCGATGGTCACCCCGTATATTCTACTTCAACCACTTCTTGCAACACTCTATAATAATGGACAGGTGGTTCGTTGTATTTTTCACTAGTAACGCAAACACCATTGTTTGTAGTGGCCTTTGTTGAAGCATACACATCTGTATGGAACTTATAACCATTCACATAATACCCTTTGTAAGATGTTAACCGTCTTAGTGATCTTTTGCTCAAAGCATCTAGATGTGGGTTGTCAAACTGTTTATTTAGTCCCTACACATTTAAAATTATTATTATGTAATAAAGTTACATTAAATTAAAATATACACAATTAAGTGTTATTTACGCAAGTATAGAACCAAAATATGAATCGACTGTGAACTAATTGATAAACTTCCTCTTCTGTGATGTCTGGTACTTCTTGTCGAGTATGCTCACAAAATATTCTTATATATTAGAAAAATAAATGTTTATTAAAAAAAAAGGGTTGTATATAATAATACATATTCACCATAAATTACTAAAATAAAATACTTATTGTATGTATGGTTGAACTTAAGGTGTGTTCAACAAACCATACGAATGTGTCCTCTCTTTTTAACAGGTATTCTGAAAATACCGTTTGATGCACTTACCCAGTGGTCGTCTAGAATGTAAAAATACGAATAACATACCTTCAAACTCTCTAAGGGATGTTCTAGTCCGTGACTATTGTATTTGCGAGGCTAATTTTTTTTTTTATCTTGATTTGAACTTAATCGTGAAAATAATAAGAATAAAATATTACAATTTCTTCAGTAAGATATACATTAAGATTGAATGTTTCAGTGTATGTATGATATATTTCCAATATTGAGTTTAAATTGTGTAAATACCTAAATATTCAATTCAATATCAGAATTCAAGTTGTACAAAATAATAATTAACTATAAGAAATTGATAAATTGTATATGTTTACCACTCAAAGGAGTACATCCATCTATACTGCACTGTACCAGCGTGTAAGGCTTCTGTTAGGATATTCCAGTTAGATGTTTTGATGATATGATAAACCAATCAGCTTGTAATAGGACCAGCTGAACCTGTTAGTCAGCTGATGAGTAGTTAGGATTAGATAGGTTCTAGTAAGGGGGAATCATCCTTGCTGCCTAGAAGATCCGAAGCTTTCATAGAGAAGAAGACCAGCTGAGGCCTTGAGGACTTAGCCATTTCTAGAAGACAGAAGATCAGAGTAGCTGACACTAGAGTATCAAGAAGAGAACATCAAAAGAAATAGATCAGCTGATATCAGAAGATCAGATGATCAGTTGAGCATGTCGCAGACAAGACAAGGACTAAGGATCAAGAAACTCAAGACGGGGTCCAGAAAATTAGCTGAGGTGCACATCAACAGACCTGCACATCAGCTGAGGTCCAAGTACCAGCAGACCATACACCAGCTGAGGAGACAGATCAGCTGGAGTCTTGTGCCTCGCCCAGATTCTTCGAAATCATTTTAACGGTTGACTTGCGACACAAGAAGGAACATTACCAGAATAGTAGATCAATCAATCAAGGGGACAAACTTGATTGATTGCAGATCGTGAAGATTTATGGGAATCAAGAAGGAAGATTCAATCAATTCTCATGATTGATTGAATGCGAGATTATAGGATCTCAGATTTCTAGTCTTTCCCAACGGCCAGTTATTTGACCCTATAAATTAGAGTAACAATGATGATTTCAGTAACGGATCTACACGCACTTTAAGCTTACCGAAACTCTGTCAAATTCATTACTCGCACTCAACACCCTATATTCAAACTTATCTTTTGTAAGCTTTGTAGAAGCTGTTAGAAGTCGATTGCTGTTTTTAGCTTTGACTGATTGTAAGAGAGTAGTACTCTCGAAGTCTGTGAGTGAGTGAGTGAGTAAAGTTAGTGGAGAGTCCCACAATTCCAGTTGGATTGTGGAGAGTGGAGTAGGACCTTTTGTCCGAACCACTATAAATTCCTTGTGTCTCGCATCTTTATTTCCTGCTCTTTATTTGTGCACATAACCTAAAATTGATTTTCACTAAATCGTTTCCACACAAATTTTCACAGCCCACAATTTTCAAATTCTGACTATCTCACGTAGTCTGCTGTTTTTGAAATAAGCCAAAAATTTGAAAAAGGTTTTGAATCCCTTCAAGTTTATTCAACCCCCCCCCCCTTTCTAGACTTGACTCAGGGTATTCTTACTCTAAAACCTACCTTTGGGACCAACAAGTGGTATTAGAGCTGTGTGTCCAAAAGACCACAGCCTGAGAGAGCTTTTGGTGGTCACCTGGACATATCCCTGAAAATCGTTTTAGAAAATTCTGTGTGCATTTTATCTAACCACTTGCAGATATGGCTTCTTACAAGAAGAGTGGATCCAAGACAAGGAAGTTTCCTGAATTCTCCATAGAGGACTATGATTACTGGAAATTCAGAATGGAGAATCATCTTGGAGCCATTCATGATCGAATGCTGGATGTTCTGGAGGAAGGGCTTATCAAATTTTACTGGGAAGGAGTAAGTGATGGTAAGACTCCAGAGGCAGAGATCAGTGAAAGAAGGAAGCCAGAAAAGAAGAAGAGTGAACTGAATGATGCAGAGAGAAAACTCTTCAATTTGGATCAAGTGGCAAGAACTGAAATAATCGAGACATTATCAAAGGAATACATTGAAAAGATCAAAACCTATAAGACAGCTAAGGAGATGTGGGAGAAACTCTCCTTAATGTGTGAAGGGACTGATCAAATAAAGGAGAATAAGCTTCAAGCCGTTCTTCACACTTTTGACACATTCAAGATGAAGGCTGATGAGACAATCGATCAGCTGGATATGAGATTAACAAACATCCTGAATAAGGCGAGCTCTTTAGGAAAGGAATATTCGGAGAAGGAGATCAACAACAAAATTCTGAGATCTCTCACTCCCAGATGGAGAGTGAAGGTGACTGTGATCAAGGAGACAAAGAACTTATCTGCGATATGTCATCATACACTATTATCTCATCTGAAAGCACATGAGTTTGATATTCAAGAAGAAGATCAAGAAGATGAGACTCCATCATCATCATCATCATCATCAGCTGCAAAAAATGTTGCCTTCTCTGCTGCAGCTGATAGTCAAGAGAAGTCCTCTACTCCAGAGGACATGAGCTTAAAGGAGCAACTTGCTTTTCTAACCAAGAAGTTTGACAAGATGTCAAACAAATTCCAGAAGTACAGATCCCATTGCAAGAAGAACAAAGGTGACTCTTCAAGGAGATACCAGAAGTCATCTGATTCCAGAAGACCATCAGATGAGCAGGAGACCAGATACAAATCTCCAGAGAGAATGAGGGAACCAAGTCCCAGGAGAGGAGGAGATGATGTATGCTATTCTTGCAACAAGCTAGGGCATCTCAGCTATGATTGTCCTCAGCTTACACCAAGGGAGAGAGAAGAGAAGAGGATCAAGAGAGATCGTAGATTTGCTGACAAGAGAGCTCTGCTGGCAGAGGAGGAGAAGCTTCATCTGATTTTGAGTCAGAAGAAGACATCTGCCTTATGGCCAAGGTAGAAGAGGTAAATTCTCCTACCCCCTCTGTTAGCTCATCTTGCTCTTCTACCTATTCTATGGAGTCAGATATACACAAGTTGTTATCTGATCTCCAATCCTCCTTAAAAGTTTGTTCTAAGCTGGAAAAGGAGAACTCTAGTCTGAAAGCTGAAGTTCTAAGTTTGAGACAGGATCTGGAAAGTGCTAGACTGCCAGTGATATCCTATGACTCACATGCTAACAAGTCTGCTGACTTAATAGGAAATGTGAAGAACATGAGAAGCTGCTTTCTGATAACACTATTTTGAGTGAAGAACATAATTGGCTGACAGCTAAGTTCGATGAACTCTTCAAGCAGAATGAACTGACAATAAAAAATTCACAGCAGCTTCAGTTGAAAGTGGACCAGCTGACTAAGGCAAAAAATACCGTGTCTGAAATAGCTGAGTCCTCACGAACTGTGAATGACAAAAGGGGTCTTGGTTATCCCAAACCCAAACCACAAAAGAAGAAGAAAGGTGACAGTGGGTTAATTAGGGATCCTCGAAAGGGTAAAGGGCCAGCTGAGCCTGCATCTGGATCAGAAGGGAAAAAGAGCAGAGGGACAGAAAAGGTCCCAGCTGGACAGAAGAGCTCCAAAGCTCAGAAGTCTGCTAGAGATCACAAGGTTTCAGCAGAGCAGAAGAGTACTAAAACTCAGAAGCCTGCTGATAACCAACATAAGTCCAAAGTTCAGAAGCCCCAAGACTAGAAGAGGCATCCAAGTCAAAGCTCTGCTAAGACAAGGAGACCTCAGTAGAGTTAGCAGAGGAATTATAAGCCTGGGCCATCTCAGCAGAGTAAGCCCATGCGAAACAGACCTCAGCCCTGGGTTACATTCAATGTAACCAAAGTAGGCAAGCCTTCACCGGCTAAAGTATATGAGTCATTCAGAGGCTCAAGCCGAAACTATCCTTTTGAGCAACCCACCTAGAAACCTGCTGTTATCACTCATCGCCCAGAAGAGATCCTCTGAGGGAGATGATCTTTGTGGACAAGTATGGTAGAAGGTTGAGATCTCCTAAACCTCATAAGGATGGGTACCTAAAGCCTGAGTTTTAATTTCAGGCAAACTCTAGCCCAATAGAGAGAGGAGAAGCCAAGGGCCATGTCTGGTACATTGATAGCGGATGCTCAAAGCACATGACTTTTGAGAAGCATCTCCTCCAGGACTTTGTAACGCTTGATGGGCCTAGAGTTGTGTTTGGTGACAACAATTTTGGAGTCACCAGAGGAGTTGGCAACCTGCTGATCAAAGGAACAAAGAAGTTTACTATGTAGAAGGTCTTATGCACAATCTTCTGCCAGTATCCCAATTCTGTGACAAGGGGTATTCTGTAAGATTTTCTAAGAACTCTTGTCTTGTTATTAAAGATTTAAATGAGCAGGTGCTACTAACTGGCCTCAGAAGAGGTAACATGTATCTAGCAGATTTTGTAAGCTGTCCAGCTGACTCATGTTTGGTTGCTAAAAGCTCATCAGAAGTCAGCTGGCTCTGGCACAAGAGATTAGGTCATCTGAACTTCAAGACTCTCAACAAGATTGCAAGGAAGGGTCTAGTCAGAGGACTACCAAATGAGGTGTTTACATCTGAGCAGAAGTGTGATGCCTGTCAGAAAGGAAAGCAGACTAAAGCCTCATTCAAGGATGTGCAGAGTACTTCAACAACAAAAGCACTCCAGCTGCTTCATATGGACTTGTTTGGACCTGTCTCACCTCTTAGCTTCAGTGGAAGGAAGTATAGACTGGTGATTGTTGATGATTGTTGACTTGTTCGTATTTTCTAGTCAAAATCAACTAGTTAATCCACCCTCAAGTGTAAGGGATCGTAGTAGTATCAAAGGTAGTAAACGACCAAGTAGTATCGTCCACGGGAGGTGTTAGTGCAATGGGATCCTAATCCTATGTGTTGTCATGCTTATAGAGTCACTAGCAAGGGTTTCTATTCTTTTTGGATTTTTAAACTAAGCAACAAAACCAACAATGAACTTACAATTAAAAGATAACAACTAACTCAAGAAATTCAAATGAGAGAAGATATGCTTTAGGGAATCATTCACCTAGTGATATTAAGGGTGCCGTCTATGAATTACCTATGTCTCTAATTGGATGTTTAGGGGCAATTACTCAAGATTCACAATGAATTCGGTAGAATAAATGCTAGGAAGAGAAACTGTTCCCCTTCGGGTAATATAGCCTCTCAATGAGATGTTCCCAAACCCGGTTCTAAGGCTACTCTCCTAATTCCCTCACTTTTCACTTCCTAATTTAAGCTCAAGTGTCTAATTATGGGGGTTCTACTACCACTTACCTTCTCTCGAATGCATAAGAGGCACAATTAAAGCACATAATTAATTTTCAAACCGCAAATATGCACGAATTTAGCCCACTCAACCCTAGTAATATTGCAAGCATAAATTCACACATACATTAGACAAGAAAATTAATTAAAACTTAATAAAAACCATAAATATAAAAATCATCCAAGAGATACACAAATAAACTCATAAACAATACCTACTTAATAATCACATGGTTTCAAAAACCCCAAAGCACAAATAAACTTAGCCCATAGCAATATTAAAGAAACTCATAACAATGATCATGCAAAATTCCATAAACATTTAAAA
The DNA here is from genome assembly GCA_026898435.1 of Prunella vulgaris. Classification (NCBI taxonomy): domain Eukaryota; kingdom Viridiplantae; phylum Streptophyta; class Magnoliopsida; order Lamiales; family Lamiaceae; genus Prunella; species Prunella vulgaris. The sequence continues at coordinate 12,384 of JAPKLY010000944.1, forward strand.
TAGCAACTAAATAAATAGAGTAAAGGGTAGAATTCACCTAAAAAGAGGTGATTACACTTGATTGAATTAAAATCCTTCAATGTCTTGCAAGAAAAATAAAGAAAATGAAGAACACCTAACACTATGTGCTACTGTGTGTAAAAAGTTGCTGATCCTTTCTCCCCAAGAAACTAGGAAATTGTCGTGTGTTGTGAATGCTTGCCCTACAAGCTGTTGTCCTCCATATATATGCTGCCTTCTTACCTTGTGATTCAGATGGGCTTAAATGAATTAATTCACGAATGGCTGTTGGAAGTGGGCCTCAAGCCCAAGTTAAATTTTCAGATTTTTGACTTTGCACGGTTTAGAGGGAAGCACTAGTCGAACGGAAATGGGCAAACCGTGCATAAATCTTTGACATCTCTTGATCGGTTTGCATTTTTCAGCACGGATCGTGCTTTACCCCTAACCCGTGCTCGTAGGTTTCTTCAGTAGCACGGGTCGTGCAATTAAATGTAACCCGTGCATAAATCATCGAATTATGTTATTCGATTTGAAAAATGAAGCACGGGCCAGAGACAGCATCAAAAGCACGGGTTGCACCTAAATTATGAAAAGTGTTATTACCTCTGCAGCACTTCTTCTCTTCAATGATTTACGATTTCATGAACGGACAAGAGCAGTGAGTGGCTTTCCAATTTTTCCCTCAATTCCGGTGATTGAGCTTTGAATTCCGGTGAGGATTTTGTAGATTCCGGTGGCTGTTCTGCTTCAGATATTGGCGACGGCGACGGCTTGAATAACAGTGGCAGCGTAGGCTCTTCCATTTCCAGCGTGGACGGCGGCGAGCTGGGGCGAGGCTTCTTCAAATTAATGTCGACGACGGCCATTTCCGGCGACAATTCTGCAAACTCCGGCATCGAACGGTTTCGCACAAACAGAGGAAGCGGCGAGTTTTCCAGGCTGTCGGGGGCTTCGAGATGAGCAACAGGGGTAGGCTATTGCTGTGTGTGAAGCATTTTTCGGCGCTTGAGCAGTGAACGAATTTGAACAGCTGTGGAGGTGGATTTCAATGGAGGTTGTCTACTCTCTCCTTTTCACTTAATTGATGGTGAGTAGGTGGTGTAATGTGAGCCACGTCTCTCTCTTCCTCATTTTTACTTGGTCAAATATGAAGTAACTTTCATTTTCAATTAACCATTCTGGGCCCCACTAATCACATGAAATCTGAAAGCACTTTCAATTCACTTGACTTTACTTTCTTTAGTATTCATCCTGCACTTCATTAACCAAGAATTCACATGGGCTTTAATTGATCAAAAATCATGAGACAAAAATAATGGGCTACTAAGTAATTAAATAAGACATAAAATTACAGTTGAGCCCAAATAATAATTTCAATTTAATCACCAACTCATCTCAATTTTTCCACAAAATTATACCACAATTAATATTTTCACAATAAAGCTCAACTACACAATTAAGTGTAAAAAAATTGCAAGAAATCCACTAAAAATAAGCAATTAACACAATAATTTCGAGCAATCTTCACACTAATCACCCCCCCAAGCTTAAGGTGTTGCTCGTCCCCGAGCAATGAAAGAAATTAAAAATGGTGGGAGGGTTGCGATGAAATTATTCCAAAAATGCGCACTCAATAAGTGAATAGAAACTCAACAATTGCAATTCTCATCACTAATCAAAGATACAAGAGTACATAGCAAATCATGGTGAATTGTTCAATATCAAAGTGCTCGAGTCACATACTCACAAGGATAAGTGTTTCACTCAACACTTAAAGCAAAAATAAAGACGTGTATGCACTCAATGATAAAATCATGTCAAATAATCACCATAAGCTTGCCACAAATCTAAACTCTCCACCAACTCAATGTGTGAAAAAAATGGGATCAATAGGACTTCACTAGGGATATAATGTTGGCTCTTTGGAAAAGGGTGGGATGAATTTGGAAAAAGTGACTCGTCTAGTGGAGGATAATGGTCGAATTTTTTCATTGAACTCATTTTCTCAAGGTATTCAACCTATACCTCACTTTTCATTTTTAGCACATCAAAATTATTCACCCCTCTTTTCACTTGAGTCAATGTTGACTTTTAAGCTCAATTGAGACTCTTTTCTTTCCCTATCAAAGAAATTTTTGCAATTTTCACTCTTGTCTCAATTTTTTTTTCTCTATTTTTTAGAGACATTCATCTTTCTTTTCTTCTCACACTTTAGCACAAAAATCAATCACCACTTCTTTTCAAGCACATGTTCCACCACTTTTTTCTTTTATCCTCCACTAGATAGGGAGATTTGGCTATTTAGGATAAGTGGCTAAACATTGTAGGTTGCCAAAGAATATGGAGATTAGGCTAAACGGGGCTAACTACGAACATATGGTCTCAGGTTTGGGAAATATTTGGCTAAGTGACTTGTAAATCAAAAGATGGCCTAAATCATTTCCCATCATTTCACACAAACGTGGCCTCAAGCAAGATCTAAGCAAGTTCTAGAACTATTAACAATGATCGATCCACTCTCAATTGACAAACCGGGTTAGCATTCGGTTCAAGGTTCAAGTCTCATCGGTTTTCAAATGCAACTCAAACACTCTTCTAAAGACTCATCACCACAACAAGTCACAACTCAAGATATCCAAGACTCATGATTCAAACAACAACCATAAAGCATCATAATACACTCACTCAAGCAACATTCAAGGAACTAAAATCATCTCAACAAAGAGCCATCACACCACACCAACCAACAAGCGAAAATAAGATAGGTGTGCCATATGCAAATGTACATGAAAATCAAATCACAAAATAATACACCCCCCCAAACTTAGAGCTTTGCGATGCAATTCTAAGTTCGAGCACGGAGTGTTCACTAAAGCTCATGCCTAAGCAACACCAACCTAGCAAATAATTCAAATAAACTTTGCCCCAAAATAAATTCATTTCACCACAACTCTCATCAACAAACCAAATACACACACTAACACAAGGGAAGCACAAAATAAAGCAAGTACTACAAAAATGAGGATTGCGCTTGTGCAATGTAAATTTCAAGAAAAAATAAAAAGATCACTCCCCCAAACTTAGAGATTTGCTAGACAACTCTAAGTTCGGATTTGTGGTACCTCCTTTACACCAAGCTCCTCTTTTCCTTTAAGCTCGCACGTTTGCATCCTCTTCTTGCTCACATCTTAAGCTCAACTTCCCTTCCTAGCAAGAAAACACAAGAAAAGATCAAAACTACGAAACAAAATAAAACAAGAACAAAAATAAAATAAACCAATAAAAATGGGTTGCCTCCCATTTAGCGCTAGTTTAACGTCTTATGCCGGACGGAACTCTTCCGAGTTCAAGCATCAATTAGGCGAGAACAACACACTACTTCCACTTGGCTTGGAAGATAGTAATGCTTGACACGGTGCCCATTCACTTTGAACATCTCCCCTTTTTCATTCTTCAAGTCCAAAAATCCACTTGGATGCACTTCTACCACCTCATATGGTCCACTCCATCTTGATTTTAGCATTCCCGGGAATAACTTCAAGCGAGAATTAAAGAGAAGCACTTTGTCATTCACTTTGAACTCTTTCTTCCTCAAGCGAGCATCATGCCACTTTTTGGTCTTCTCTTTAAAAATCTTGGAATTCTCAAAAGCTTGTTCTCTAAATTCATCCAACTCATGCAATTGGACTAATCTCTTCTCTCCACACAACTTCATATCAAAATTTAGCTTCTTGATTGCCCAATATGCCTTATGTTCTAGCTCAACCGGGAGATGACAAGATTTACCAAAAATCAATTGGTATGGAGACATTTCAAGTGGAGCCTTGTACGCCGTTCTATAGGCCCAAAGTGCATCATTGAGCTTCAATGCCCAATCCTTCCTTCTTGTACTCACTGTTTTCTCCAATATTCCCTTCACAAGTCGATTTGATACCTCGGCAAGCCCATTTGTTTGTGGATGATATGGGGTTGCCACCTTGTGCTTTACACCATAGCTCTCAAGAAGCTTCTCCATTGCTTTGCTAACAAAATGGCTTCCTCCATCACTTATCAAAACTCTCGGCACTCCAAATCTTGTAAAGATATTCTTTTGCAAGAAATTGATCACGGTCTTGGAGTCACTTATCTTGGTGGAAATCGCCTCAATCCACTTTGAGACATAATCCACACACACCAATATGTACATTGTTCCCATAGAAGGAGGAAATGGACCCATAAAGTCGATCCCCCATACATAAAAAATCTCTACCTCTTGAATATTGGTAAGGGGCATTTCATCTCTTCTTGAAATGTTTCCTTCTCTTTGACATCGATCACAACCCTTGATAAATTCTTGACAACTCTTGAATAATCCGGGCCAATAGAAGCCCGATTGTAGAATCTTCATCCCCGTCTTTGATGCTCCGAAGTGGCCACCACAAGGTAAAGAGTGACAATGAAGCATTATATTTTCCCACTCTTCACTTGGGACACACTTTCATAGAATCGAGTCAACTCCCCTTCTAAAGAGGAAGGGGTCATCCCATATGTAATTCTTGATGTCCTTTAGGAATTTCGTCCTCTCATATGAGCTCAAATCATTGGGAAGCTTCCCACTCGCCACAAAATTTGCATAATCCGCGTACCAAGGAGCTCTTCCTTCCACTTGCAACACCGGAATGACGTCTTCATCTCTCAACTCTTCATCCGGAAAATTATCATCTACCTCCTCTTCAACTTTCTTGTCATCCATCTCAAGCCTCGAAAGATGGTCCGCAATTATGTTTTCACTTCCCTTCTTGTCTTTCACCTCTATATCAAACTCTTGAAGAAGTAAAATCCACCGAATGAGTCTTGGCTTGGCATCTTTCTTACTCATCAAGTACCGAATTGCTGAATGATCGGTGTATACTATTGTTTTCGAACCCACAAGATAGGGTCAAAATTTATCAAAAGCATACACCACCACTAACAACTCCATTTCCGTTGTGGTGTAGTGAGCTTGTGCCGAATTGAATGTTTTTGAGGCATAATAGATCACATGGAATTTCCTCTCCCTCATTTGCCCCAAGGCTACACCCATGGCGTAGTCACTAGCATCACACATCACTACAAATGGTTGGTTCCACTGCGGTGTCACTAGAATCGGTGAGCTCACCACGGCCTCCTTCAATGTCTCAAAAGCAAGAAGGCACTCTTCATCGAATACAAATGGAACTTCCTTCTCTAGAAGATGAGTGAGAGGCTTTGAAATTTTTGAGAAATCCTTGATGGATCTCCGGTAGAAACCGACATGTCCAAGAAATGACCTTATCCCTTTTTCATTTAACGGAGGAGGGAGCTTCTCGATTGCCACAATTTTTGCTCTATCCACTTGCAACCCTTTTGATGACATATGATGTCCTAACACAATTCCTTCTCTCACCATGAAGTGGCACTTTTCCCAATTAAGCACTAAATTGGTGTCCTCACACCTCTGTAGAACAACATCAAGATTCATCAAACAAGCATGGAATGACTCCCCAAAAATGGAGAAGTCATCCATAAAAACCTCCATAATCCTTTCAATAAGCCCATGAAATATAGACATCATGCAATGTAGAAATGTGGCGGGTGCATTACACAACCCAAAAGGCATTTTCCTCCATGCAAATGTACCATAAATGCAAGTAAAAGTGGTTTTTTCTTGGTCCTCCAGGGCAATCATAATTTGATTATACCCGGAGTACCCATCTAAAAAGCAATAGTACTCAAATCCACCTAATCGGTCTAGCATTTGATCAAGAAAAGGTAATGGGAAGTGATCTTTACAAGTTGCGTTGTTAAGTTCACGATAGTCTACACACACCCTCCATCCCGTGGCTATTCTAGTAGCTATCAACTCATCATTCTCACCTTTTATCACTGTCATACCACCCTTTTTAGAAACCACATGCAAAGGAGACACCCAAGGACTATCAGAAATAGGAAAAATCATACCCGCACCTAAAAGTTTAATGACTTTTTTCCTAATTACCTCTTGGATATTTGGGTTCACTCTCCTTTGATTTTGAACAATTGATTTGTGGTCTTTTTTTAATCGGATCCTATGCATGCAAATTGATGGGTTGATTCCTTTTAAATCTTCAATCGACCAACCAATGGCCGATTTGTGCTTACGTAGCACTTTAATTAATTTTTCCACTTCACTACATGAAAGAGAAGATGATACATTTACCGGATTACTTTCATTGTCCCCCAAGAAAGCATACTTGAGGTGCTCGGGAAGTGGCTTGAGTGCTTCCTTCTTCTTCTTGTTCACTCAATGGCAAGAGTTGAAATTTCTCATACTTGACTCCTTTTGCTTCCTCAACTTCCATTGGTTCCCTATCAAGATCAAATGAGAAACATTCATAAGTAGACTCATAAAAAGATGGAGGATACAAATCATTAAGAAAAAGGGAGTAAGAAGGATCTTCCAAAGCCTCTTTAAGGCAATTGTCCACAACATCGATTGAGTTGCTCTCCTCCTTATCCATTGGGAACTTCATAGCATCGAACATAGATAGAGTCAACTCCTCATTATCAACCTTCAAAGTGATTTCACCCTTGTTCACATCAAGCACTACACCCGCGGTGGCTAGAAACGGCCTTCCAAGAATGATTGGAACGTTTGCATCCTCCTCCATATCTAAAACCACAAAGTCGGCGGGGAACACAAACTAGTTCACCTTCAAAAGGATATTATCTACAACACCCTTAGGAATGGTGGTAGAACGATCCGCAAGTTGAAGAGTAAGTGAGGTGGGCTTCAACTCTCCACAATTAAGCTTCTCAAAGATAGACAAGGGCATCAAGTTTATGCTTGCCCAAGATCACACAGTGCGTTCCTCTTTATCCCATTTCCCATGTCACACATAATGATGAAACTTCCCAGATCTTGCAATTTTGGTGGCAAGTTCTTTTTAAGCATAGCACTACACTCCATGTTTAGTTTAATGGTCTCGGGCTCATCAATTCTCCTTCTCTTTGCAATCAAATCCTTGAGAAATTTCGCATAGTGGGGCATTTGCTCCAATGCATCCGAATATGGAATATTGATGTGAAGTTTCTTAAAAACTTCAAGAAACTTTGCAAATTTCGCATCCAACTTCTTTTTCATGTATCTTTGGGGAAATGGCACACCTTTGATAGGCACACCCCATTTGTCACATGGAATGTTCTTCTCATCTTCAATCTTCTTATCTCTCACTGTCTTCCACTTTGGAATGATTTCTCTCTTTTCTTGTTTCTCACTCTTTTCTTTCTTTCTCACTTTGATTCTTCTCACTCACTTCATTTTTTTTACATCCTTAGAGCTCATTCCCTTCTCTTCTTCATCTTCTTCTTGCACTATTTCCATCTCTTTATTTTCATCTTCCTCTTCATAATGTTCTTTCTCATCTTCCATAGTAGTGGGCATAGAAGGTCCCTCATAACTTGTTCCGCTTCTAAGCTTAATGGCCTTACAATGCCCTTTTAGGTTGACCTCCGTAGTGGAAGGAAATTTCCCTTTGTTGATCATACCACTCATGGAAGTGGCCAATTGACCCATTTGAAATTCAAGATTCTTGATTTGTAGATCATGTTGTTTCGTCATAGTCTTCACTTGCTCTTTAAGCTCATCCAATTTTGAGTCTTTCTCTTCTGACTTTTTCACAAAAGCAATGAGCATGTCCTCCACCGTAGCTCTTCCTTCACCACTAGGTAGTTTGGCTCCAGGGTCAAATCCGGGTGGAAATTGAACCGCTCCTTTGTTGTTGGCATAAGAGAAGTTCTCATGCCTCTTTGTGTTAGGATTGTAGAATAAGGACCCTCCTTGAAATTGAGGTTGATTGTTGTTGTACCTCATTTGATTTTGAGGTTGGAATGATGATTGACCTCCTTGATATTGTTGTTGGAATTGAGGCTTGCCTTCCCAAGAATTTCCTTGTTGTCCTTGATAATTTGGCCTTCCCATGTAATTCACTTCCTCAATTGATCCTTGCCCTTGGAGTTGCCCATCATGATATAAAGGTGTCATCGAATTCCCTTGTTGTTGAGGAGCAAGGGCATTCATCTTCTCCATTAAAACCATCATTCTTGAGTTTAAAGCTTTCATTCCCACATTTGTATCTTCTACTTGCTGCACACGATGATGTGCTCCTCGTGTAATCGTAGTTTGAAAGGAATCGGTGGCTATGTCTTCAATGATCTTGTTCACATCATCCACCGTCCTTGACCATACTGAACCTCCTGCACATGAGTTGAGGTGCATGCGATCCACATCATTTAGCCCACAATGAAAGTAGAGAAGCTGTTGGTAATCTGAGAACCCATGAAGAGGACACGCCAACATTAATCCTTGATACATTTCCCATGCTTCTGGCATTGTCTCTCCATTCTTCTGTCGAAAGTGAGAAATCAAATCTTGGGCTTGGATCGTCTTAGATGGTGGATAGAACTTCATCAAGAACCTCTTGCAGAGCTCATCCCAAGTGCTGGCCTTTGGATGCAATTGATTCAACCACTGTTTAGCTCTCCCCTTTAATGTGAATGAAAACATCCTAAGCTTCTTTGCATCCTCCGATACATTGTGGTACTTCACGGTGTCACATATCTCAAGAAAGTTTCCCAAGTGAAGATGTGGGTCATCTCTTTCATCTCTTCCCTCAAATTGGTTTTCTCTAAGCATTCTTAGTAGTGCCGTGCTTATATCATACTTTTCAGCGTCAACCTCTGGCCTTATAATGCCATCATAGAACTCCCTTACTTGTGGTTCGAAGTAGTCACGAAGGAGTCTCCCTTGAGGTTCAGGCTCTAAAGGTGGCATAGGTTGTGGGTTATTTCTTTGAGGTGGTGGTTGAGGAATGTGTTGTTGTTGAGGTGGATAAGGATGTTGAGGATAAGGTGGGTATTGATGTTGTTGGTATGGTGGATATTGTGGTGGTGGGTTTTGGTGGTTAGGATATTGTGGGTAAGGATTTCGATAAGGATTGGGTGGATACCCTTGGTAATTGTAAGGCGGGTTTTGGTGTATGTATTGGTTTCCTCCTTGGCCTCACGTTGAGGGTTCCTTGCTCCCTCCCTATGCTCGTTCACCGGATTCACCGGACACCCTTCATCCACAATACGTGCTTCTTCTTCAGTGTTGAGACCTTGATCTTCCATAATTTGGTTTGCCCTTCTTCTACGGTTTCTTCCTCGATTTCTTCTTGCAGTGGCTTATGAAAAATTACACATGCTATTACTGAAAAGTGTATCTTTAATAGTGTAACTTTTCAGTAATAATTTGTGCAACATTTTAGTAATAAATAATGTAATTACTTAAAAATACACTTGAATTATACGGTGTAAATAATGCACAAGAGACTTACTCGATAGTATTAATATGCCTTTTCTTTTTCCTATTTTAAAAACAGTCGTCAACCTTTGGATACTTTTCCTGGCTAGAGTACGACACGAGGACCAATGAGTATTAACGATAAGTTAAAAGAAGTGGAAGTGAAGTTTGTAAGGTTGTAGACCCTATCATTAGATATCTAGATACCTCCCACGTTTTATTTAATTAAAAAGGGTTCTCTTTATTTCTTTATTTGAAGACCTTTTTAAAGCAAGGATCCATTCCATGCCATTGAGATAACATAGTTTAATTCTCTCTCCTTTCCCCAATTTGATTCGACAATCAGATGCATGTTTTGATGCGAAAATTATTTATTAATATTATATATAATAATATATTTCTTTAGTTGTATTGTGATAAATAAAAATAAAGTAAAATTATATTTTTAGCAATAATATGATACATAGTTGTGATTATATTCATGATATGAACAACACAAGATGAGTAATCTATTAATTTATTAGAAAAGTTTATGATGATGTTGAAGCTAATATTAGATTTGCAAATCACAAACATGGGCCAATAATATTTTTTTAAGTTATTGGTCGTCTAAAGTCACATCATAGTAAGATGATTAGAGTTTTAGATTATGTAAAGAAATTGTATACCAAAATTGAATAGCAAAAAATCTTTTGTAATTTGGTCCCATGCACAAGTTGAGGGACAAGTTTCGATATTTTACGTCGTGAGAATATTTCCATAACTTCATTGGATTATTATATGAAAATGGGACAAATATTTATGAATTTATTATATAAATTTTCATGATAAAAATCATTTTGTAATACAATGTTTATATTTATAAATTTATTTTTTTGCCTCGTTAAAAAGTGGTGCATAATATGAACCACTTTCACACAATACCTAAAGTATTATATATATAAACTAGTTTCATGATATAAACCACTTTGTGATACAAAATTCACTTTCACACAATACCTACTCTTATGATTATTATTGCATCTGAATTTACCATAATGGTGGAGGAGGAAGGTTTTTTTATCGACCAAATTAAGATAGTTTTTCCATCCAAATTTATCATAATGGTGGACGAGGAGATGTTAATGCTCTAGAAGCATGTGGAGATTCTATTCAAAATATAATTCAAAGAGAAAAACTTATATAAAAATTTTTATCGAAAAAATTTATAAAAATTAAGTCATGCGCCCAAAATCCATTCGCATTACCAACTAAGCCAACTAAAATGTGGCAATTGCGCATATATGCGCCGAGGAGTTAACAATGCTTAAGTAGTTAATTTGACTTTTAATGAGTAAAGACAAAGAAGCAGTGCTTCTAATCCAGTTTATACTTGTGTATATTCAATATTATATATGAATTTAAATTTACCGTGTCAAACTCATTTGCGATTATTACTACATAATTATACGATCAACTTTTTCTTTTAGAAATTTATTGTGCATTATAAAAAAAAATCGAATAATATTATATTATAAATTTAAAATTTTATTCTCAATTTGTATTATTATATGGACAAATACATGTTACTATAAAAAAAAATACATATTACTTTCCAAACTAAATATTGTTATGTTATATATATTCATTTATTTGTATAAAACAAATATTTTTTCGTAAGAGAAATGTGTATTAATATAAGAAAAAATATTAGTTTTTCGATAAATATTTATTTATTTTTATAGAATTAATTATTTTTTTAGTAAAAATTATGTTTTTACAATGTACAATTTACCTAAATTTAAAGGATGATGATTAAATTAAAACACATATTTATAAAAATACATTTTGTCCTTACAGTAACAAACATTTGTCCATATAGTAACATGTACACATTTGCTCATATAGTAATACAAACTGGAGAGCAAATATGTGTTACTCTAAGAGTAAATGTGTGGTACTACCTTATAAAATATTGTTATTTTACATATATTCATTTATTTTTATAGAATAAATAGTTTTTCACGTAATGCAAGACCAAAATTTGTGTTACTATAAGAACAAATATTGTTTATTCACAAATATTTATATATTTTTTATAGAAACAATTATTTTTTCACGTAATAACATATGTATTACATAAAGCAATATACCTATATTTAAAGATATGATGAATAAATTAAGAAACACATATTTATTCTCGTAAAAATATATTTTGTCCACACAGTAACACACATTTGCCCATATAGTAATACAAACTGAAAGACAAATGTGTGTTACTATTAGAGCAAATGTGTGTTACTATCTTATAAAATATTGTTACTTTACATATATTTATTTATTTTTATAGAATAAATAATTTTTCGCATAATGCAAGAGCAAAATTTGTGTTACTATTAGTACAAATATTGATTATTCATAAATATTTATTTAAACAATTCCTTTTTTCATATAATTACATATGTATTACATGAAACAATATACCTAGATTTAAAAGGATGATAAATAAATTAAGACACACATATTTATTCTCATAAAAATGTATTTTATCCGTATAGTAACACATATTTACTTATATAGTAACACAAATTGAGAGACAAATGTGTGTTACTATTAGACCAAATGTGTGTTACTGTAAAATTAAATGTGAGTTATCATATTTATAAATATTTATTTGTAACATAATATTAAATGAATATTTTTTAATTAACACAATAATAAAAAAAAATTTAAAAAACACTAAAAAAAAGGTAATTGCGTGGCTGGAAAAATCAGTTTGTGGGGGTGGGGTGGGGGAAATTTGCATGCATGGGGTGGGAAGGGAAATAATGTATTTGTTGGGGAAGGGGAAATTAGCATACAGGGGTGGGGACGGGAACAATGTATTTGGTGGGGAAGAGGAAATTACTCACGCAAGGTTCTTGTGCGCGTGGGTTTTTTTTTTTAAATTTATATATATTAGAAAATTTTTACGGTAGAAATTTCTGTGCAATATAAATTTCACAATTAATTAAAATTTAAATAAGATAAATATTTTGATCAATTTCATGCATTGAATGAATAAAACAAATAATTTGGCCTAAACATGCGAAAATAAGGGATTAATGAATATATCTACAAATAAGAAACACCGCTGAGAAGATGATCAATAACAACCCCAAAGCCTTCCCAAATATTCCTCAGCCCTAATTTGTACATCCAGTGGAAGATCTCTCAAACTATTCAATACTCAAAGAAAGAAAAAATCGTGTTGCACACCCTTTTAAAATTTCAAAAGAATCAAGACTATTTTATTGTGTATGGGGCTGAAAAAATTCAGTGCCTTATTTAGAGTGATGATCGAAAATATCATCATATTCCTACAAAAATAATCTTAGATACAAGATTTGTAAGTATTTTGTTTGTTCGAAATGAGTCAGGTCAGTCTATGGAGGGGGAGGGAGAAGAATACACAAATGTCAAATCTTTTCACAAGATATCCCTGAAGGTAACACAGTCAGCTTTGTTGGTCCAGAAACGTGTATAATTAGTGTATGGGGGAATACACTGATGCCAGATTTTCCAAATTTCAGGAAAATACTCTTACGAAACTCAGTCAGGAAAATCCTGATGGTACTCACTAAACTGATGGTCTCAGGTATAGTTGGGATGAATCAGTCAGGAGTCAAAAACGCTGAGTTTTGAGTGTTATGCTCTCGAAAGCTCAATAGAGATAACCCACATACTGACCGCTTAAGTAGTTACTCAGTTGGATAGCTATCTCAGTAAGCTAGAGTTACCTGTGGAAGTGTGAGCCCTTAAGTTCTGTTGGGAAATCCCTTATGTTTTGATGACATTAAAACCAGCTGACCTTGGGAAGTCAGCTGGTGTCTGATCAGATCAGTTGAGGAGAAAGTCAGCTGAGGTGAAAGTTATCAGTTGAGGACAGGTCAGCTGATGTCAGGTCAGCTGATATAAGATCAGCTGAGGTAAGGTCAGCTGATGTCTGATCAGCTGAGGTGCAGAAATCAGCAGAGGACCACCCAGATCAGCTGAGGTCAGATCAGCTGAGATCAGGTCAGTTGATGTCAGATCAGCTGAGGTCAGGTTAGCTGAGGCGCAGAAATCAGACGAGGACAAAACATCAGCTGAGGTCGTCTGAAGCTGTTGGATAGAAGATCTATTTACAGAAAGTCAATCAAGTCAAGAGGACAAGATCTTCTCAACGGTTAGAAGATTTCCAGAATCATAGGCAATCAATCAAGTCAAATCAGATTGAAGATCAAAGTCAAGATGGAAAGATATCAACCTGGAAATCAAGAATCAATCAATCACTCTGATTGATTGATTATATATTTATAGGGATTTCAAATCCTAGTCAACTCTAACGGCTAGTTTTTGTTACCTATATATATGAGCACAAGAGAGAAAAAAATCACAACGATCCTACGCGCGGTTACACTAGCAGATATGCTACAATATTTTCCTCTGTACAAAAACACATTCATACAAATTATTATTCCTTTGTAAGACTTTGTAGAAGTCGATCAGTTAGTTGCAAGGTTGTTTACACTAACAGTTTGTGTGTAAAAGAGAGTGTTATCTCTCAAGTTGTAAGATTGTAAGGAAGGAAGGAAGTGAGTAAGAGAGCCCCTCAACTCCAAGTTGGATTGAGGAGAGTGGATGTAGGACAGTTGGTCCGAACCACTATAAATCTTGTGTGTTTTTCTTGCTTTATTTATTTGCTCTAACTTGCTGCACTAAATAAAAGATTTTCATTAAAAGGATTAAACTAAAAGCGTTTCCACACACTAAGATCATTGCGCACTCAGCTGATTTTATAGTCAGTTGATTTTCAAAACAAGGAGACTCAAAGTCTTCTTTAGGGACCAACAAGTGGTATCAGAGCTGTGTGTCCAATAGACCACAGCCTGAGAATCTTTTGGTGGTCACCAGGGCAGATCCAAATCCTTTTTGAAAATTCCTTGTGTGTTATTTCTCCTAACACATTTTGCAGGAATCATGTTTTACAACTTTGGTGTCAATTTTGAAGAGGAGATGAACAAGATTATTCAAGATTTTGAGAAATACATCTCCACTGCTGATTTACCATCATCAGAGGATTTTTGTCTCATGGCAGACACAGAAGAGGTAGAAGCTAAAACCCCATCTGTTAGCTCATCTTGCTCTTCTACCAATTCTATGGAGTCTGAGATGCAAAAGCTACTCTTAGATCTCCAATCCTCTCTAAGTGTCTGTGCTAAACTAGAAGAGGAGAACTCAAGGCAAAAAGCTGAAGTCTCTCAGCTGACTCTCGAGAAAGGTCAGTCTGCGGATCTATCAGCTGAACCCACTTCTTCACAGACTCAAGAGTCAGAAGACTTAAGAGTCAAATGTGAGGAACAGGAACAGTTGGTAGCTACGCTGCTGGCTGAAAATCTAGGGTTGGAAGAGGAACACAAGCTATTAAAGGCTAAGTTCGATGAACTCTTTAAAAAGCATACACAGACCAAAGAAAATGAGGATTAGCTCAAGTTGAAATTGGATCAACTGACCAATGCACATAATGCAATGTCATCTATAGCTGCTTCCTCTCAACAAGAGCATGACAAAAGAGGTGTTGGCTTCCCTAAGTCCTCTAAAGGGAAGAAAAAGGCACAGGTTCAGGTAGCTGATAATAAGGAAAAAGGGAAAAATCAGATGAGGAGGGATCAGCCTGAACCATCCCAGAAGGGCAAGTCCAAGCAGAACTCTTCTCCACCCTCGGTTACATTTAAAGTACCACCCAAACCTGCAAAATCAGCTAAGGCTGTTATCTATGAGTCATTCAAAGGCTCCAGCAGGACTTATCCTTATAATCAGATCACAAGACCTGGTGTTCTAAGACATCCTCTTAAGAGAAACCCTCTGAAGGAGATTGTCTTTGTTGATAAATATGGGAGATGGATAAGGTCTCCTAAGCCTCATAAGGATGACCTATTCCTATGGATACCTAAAGAACTGCCTCCTGACCCTCCAGGACCCAGTAGGGTACCTATTGCCTGATTTCTTTTTCAGGTACACACCAACTCAAGAGATTGGACAAAAAGCTGATATCAGATGAGAAGATGATCAAATCAGATGAGCTGAGTGTGATGAATAGATCCAAACGCAAACATCTACCCAATTAAGGGGGAAGGCCTACACTTATGTGGAAAATCAACTGAGATGTGTGTAAGGGGGAACATCAGTTGAGGTGTTCAGCTGACCTCGAGGCAGCTGATCAGCTGATCTCACATGCACAGACGACTCTTGCACATCTGCAGACTTTCCTAAGAAGTGTCATGCAGTTTGCAGTTCAGAAGGGCACTCAAAAATGACTCCAGATGATTTTCGATAATTTTCAGAGATGAAAATCAACCGTTAGAGCTGCCAGATGATGGAATTTTGATCCAGGACATCATAGGTCATTGCATACAAATGAGTTCAATCAGAATCGTCATTCCGCTTCCAGAATGGTATTATAATGGCGATTCCGAGCGCGGTGCTGAAAGATTTGCCAATTTGACTCCTACCGACAATCTCTACTGGTAGCCAAGAATTCGTCTACAAGATGTCCCACATATGTTTTTCAAGAAGAAATTAGATGATATTTGATCAAGGGGGAACATCAGATGAGATTAGGCAAGCCAGCTGATTGGAGAAAGATCAAACTTTCCTTGGGTTTTAATATCATCATAAAGGGGGAAATTGTTGGGAAATCCCTTATGTTTTGATGACATTAAAACCAGCTGACCTTGGGAAGTCAGCTGGTGTCAGATCAGATCAGCTGGGGAAAAAGTCAGCTGAGGTGAAAGTCATCAGTTGAGGAGAGGTCAGCTGATGTCAGATCAGCTGAGGTCAGGTCAGCTGATGTCAGATCAGCTAAGGTGTATAAATCAGCAGAGGACCACCCAGATCAGCTGAGGTCAGATCAGCTGAGACCAGGTCAGCTGAGGTCGGGTTAGCTGAGGCGCAGAAATTAGACGAGGACGAAACAACAGCTGAGGTCGTCTGAAGCTGTTGGATAGAAGATCTGTTTACAGAAAGTCAATCAAGTCAAGAGGACAAGATCTTCTCAACGGCTAGAAGATTTCCAGAATCATAGGCAATCAATCAAGTCAAATCAGATTGAAGATCAAAGCCAAGATGGAAAGATATCAACCTAGAAATCAAGAATCAATCAATCACTCTGATTGATTGATTACATATTTATAGGGATTTCAAATCCTAGTAAATTCTAACGGCTAGTTTTTGTTACCTATAAATATGAGTACAAGAGAGAAAAAAATCACAACGATCCTACGCGTGATTACACTTGCAGATAGGCTTATTTTTCTTGAAACACAGCATGAATCAGAAAGTACATGGAATGTGTGTTCAAGGTCTTATTTTTCGGCGGATGGATGGAAGTGAAACTTCTGAGATTCCGGCCAGTGAGCAGATCAAGAATTTCCCGTGCATCTGGATATTGAGTGGTTTCAAAATCTACACACATTTCAGGGTACATGTTGTGTAGCAACTTTTCCCAATTAGTACTTCCTATGACTGAGTGCAGAAAATTAGAAGCAATAGAGAAGTAGAGATATGTATTTGCAAAAAGATAAGTGAGCGTAAAGGTTTCAGAGAAGGTGAGAGGAGATATATATAAGTTGGGGAAGATGAGTAGTTTCAAAAAGCGAGTCAAAACCTGATCGATAGATCAATTTGATTGACATATTGCGTCACATAAATGACAGGCCCAGATTACGCGACCTTTCCAATCTTATAGGTGACACGTGCGTGTAAGATTTTGAAAAAGGCTTGGCCGCCCAAAATTTCAACTTTTAAGAAAAGCAATAATTACTAAAATTTGAAAGGTTAAATTGGGCGGTGAAAAGGTAAATTTTCACTGACACGATTTGAAGGTTAAAATCCCAGTATTTTTGGAAACAAAATATTTGATAGACAGATTTTCTAAAATAATTTTAGAAATATGGGTTAACCTATTTTTGAAAGAGATTTTATTTTAAAATAAAATAATCAGGAAAAGAAGTCTTATCTCTCAGCTGACATGAAAGGGTCAGCTGATACCAATAAGACTATCTTCAAAGCTGATCTCCCTTTCTCATCTCATAGTTCTGTCAGCTGATACCATCAGAAGGGAATAGGCATCGTCTAATTTTCTTGACTTATACCTGGATCAAGTTAAGTATACCAAGATAGGATAAAGAGGCAAGAAAAACATAAAGAAGACATATCAGGCCAGCTGACATAGGATTTAACTGGTTACCACAGTAGGTTCCCCCTCAGTTGGGTATCAGCTGAACCAATTTTTCTCCTCATCTGACCTTCTATAGAACTACTTTTGCATCTACTATCCCTAACTCTACTACTAATTCTCTGAACCTGGTCTCAGCAAGAGGCTTGGTGAGAATGTCTGCTCTCTGCTTCTCAGTGTGAACCTTCTCCATTCTGATCTCTAAGGAAATGATGTCGTATATCCACATGCTTGCATCTGGTATGGACAACTGGATTCTGAGTAATTGCAATTGCACTTATGCTATCAAAGAAGATGGGAATCTTCTCTGTGATCACATGGTAGTCCCTCAGCTGCTATCTGATCCAAATCAGCTGAGAGCAGCAACTACCAGCTAACATGTACTCTGCCTCTGTGGTGGAAGTAGCAACTGATGTCTGCTTTTTGGAGAACTAAGAAATCAGCTTACTTCCCAGAAACTGACATGTGCCTGAGGTTGATTTCCTATCAATCTTGCACCCTCCATAGTCAGAATCTGAGTTCCGACTCAACTGAAAGTTATTATCAGTTGGGTACCAGAGGCCCAGATTGGAAGTACCCTTCAAACACTTCACAATATTCTTTGCTGCTTCAAGATGAGACTTTTTAGGGTTCGCCTGAAATCTCACACAAACTCCTACTGCGAAGCTGATATCTGGTCTGCTGGCAGTGAGATACAGAAGAGAACCTCTAAAACCACTATATAGAGTCTAATCCACTTTCTCGCCAGCCTCATCTGGGTCAATGCTGAAGTTTCCCATCATCGGAATCTTAGCTTCCCTACTGCTGCTGACTCCGAACTTATCTATCATGTTCTTGGCATACTTTGCTTGGCTAATAAATTTTCCATGAGGCATCTGCTTCACCTACAACCCAAGGAAGTAGGTAATCTCCCCCATCATCGACATCTCGAACTGGCTTGTCATCAGCTTACTGAACTGATCACACATCTACTTGTTGGGGGAGCAAAAGATGATATCGTCAACATATATCTGCACCAGAAGGATTTCATCTCCATCTTCTTTTTGGAAACAAGGTCTAGTCTATCTTCACTTTGTTGAATCCACTGCTCAGTAGGAACTGGAAAAAAGTATCATACCATGCTCTGGGTGCCAGCTTTAGGCCACATAAAGCTTTCTACAACATATACACCTTGTTTCCAATCTCAAATCCTGGGGGCTGCTCAACGTACACCTCTTCTGCCAAGATTCCATTCAAGAACCCTGACATGACATCCATCTGATATACTTTGAACCCTTTGAAAACAACATAGGCAAGAAACAATCTAATGGCTTCTAGTCTGGCCACAGGAGCAAAGGTCTCATCATAGTCAATCTCCTCTGATTGTGAGTACGCCTGAGCTACTAGCCTTGCCTTGTTTCTTACCACCACATCATTTTCATCCTTCTTGTTTTTAAATACCCACTTAGTGCCTATGACCTTCTGATGTTTGGGCCTCTCCACTAGGGTCCAGACTTCTTGTCTTGCAAACTGGTTTAGCTCCTCTTGCATGGCTAAAATCCAGTTTGGGTCTTCAAGAGTATCATGGATGTTCTTGGGTTCTATCATGGACACATAACAGATGAATTGGGAGGCCAAGTTTAGCTTCCTTCTGGTTTGAACACCAACACTTGGGTCTCCAATAATCTGCTCAGCTGGGAAATCAAACATCTTCTTCTTACCCCTCTGAGGTGTCATGGTTTGCTCCTCTTCGGTCAGGTCTGACTTTCTCCCTTGGTTAGTGTCAGGAGTCTTGTCACCCTCATCTGGTGCGGAAGGTGGCTTGTCAGCTGATTTGGGCTCATCATCTAAATCT
This sequence comes from Prunella vulgaris, assembly GCA_026898435.1. Classification (NCBI taxonomy): domain Eukaryota; kingdom Viridiplantae; phylum Streptophyta; class Magnoliopsida; order Lamiales; family Lamiaceae; genus Prunella; species Prunella vulgaris. The sequence continues at coordinate 31,776 of JAPKLY010000944.1, forward strand.
GATTCTGACTCAATCCTAGGTACTACAACCTTGATAAGACCTGGCTTGTCATTCAGATTCATCTGATCCATCTCATCTGATAGCTTCTCTTTGTTGTACTCATGAACACATTCATCAAATACAATATGGGGTGTTTCCTCCACACAAAGAGAAACCTTATTAAAAACTCTATAGGCCTTGCTACTGCCAGAATATCCTAAGAATATTCCCTTAGCAACTTTGGCATCAAAAGTTTTAACTTGGTTTTTCCAGTGTCATGGATTAAACACCTACATCCAAAGATATGGACAAAGGAAAGGTTAGGGGATTTACCTTTGTACATCTTATACGGGGTCTTGCCATGTCTCTTGACTGGCAGGCATCTATTTTGGATGTAGCAAGCAGTGTTGATGGCTTCTGCCCAAAATCTGTGGGGAGTATTATTTTCAGCCAGTATGTTTCTTGCTGCCTCCTTGAGGGTTCTATTCCTTCTCTCAGCTAAACCATTTTGTGAAGATGTTCTGTCAGCTGATATCTCATGCTGAATACCATTCTCCCTGCAATAGTTAGAAACAACAGAGTTAAGAAACTCAGTACCTTTATCACTTCTGATGATGACTATGCTGAGGTCCTGCCCATTCTGGATCCTCTTGAACAACTCCAACATCTTGACCAACGTCTTATTCTTCTAGAACAAGAACACTACCCAAGTGTATCTTTTATAATCGTCTACTATCACCAGTGTGTACTTCCTTCCATTGAAACTGGGAGGTGAGAGTGGTCCAAACAAATCCATATGAAGCAGCTGGAGAGCCTTTGTTGTGGAAGTACTCTGCAGATCCTTTAATGAGGTCTTTGTTTCCTTCTCTTTCTGGCAGGTATCACACTTCTGCTTCGATGCAAACACCTCATTGGGTAGTCCTCTCACTAGAACCTTTCTAGCTACCTTGTTGAGGGTCTTGAAGTTTAGATGACCTAACCTCTTGTGCCAGAGCCAGCTGACCTCAGATGAGCTTTTGGCAATCAAACAAGAGTCAACTGGGCAACTTGCAAAATCTGCAAGATACATATTACCTCTTCTGAGGCCAGTTAGTAGCACCTGCTCATTTAAATCACTAATTACAAAGCAAGAGTTTTTAGAGAATCCTACAGAGTATCCCTTATCACAGAATTGAGATACTGACAGAAGATTATGCATAAGCCCATCTATATAGTAGACTTCTTCAACTCTGGTGCTTCGATGAGAGGGTACAACCTCCTCTGGTGACTCCAAAATTGTTATCACCAAACACCACCCTAGGCCCATCTAACGTGACAAAATCCAGGAGGAGATGCTTCTCAAAAGTCACATGCTTGGAACATCCACTATATATGTACCAGATGTGGTTCTTGGCTTCTCCTCTCTCGATAGGGCTATAGCTCGCCTGAAATCAGATTCAAGCTTTAAGTCCCTTTCTTTGGATCCTGTTTGTTTAGATTCAAAATTTGAAATCCACAAGTAGAGATCATCCTTATGAGGATTAGGGGATCTCAACTTTCTTCCATATTTATCCACAAAGATCATCTCCCTAAGAGGATTTTTCCTTGGGCGATGTTTGATGACAGCAAACTTATAGGTGGGCTACTCGTAAGGGTAATTTCTGCTCAAGCCTTTGAATGACTCGTATACTTTAGCCTTTGCAGGCTTATCAGATTTGGTTACTTTAAATGTAATCCAGGGCTAAGGGTTGGTTCGCTTGGGCTTTCTCTGCTGAGACGGCCTAGGTTGATCACCCCTCTGCTGGTTCTGCTGAGGCTTCTTCTTGTTAGCATAGCTATGAATCAAATGCCTCTTCTGACCTTGGGGCATCTGAGCTTTATACTTATTTTGGTCATCAGCAGGCTTCTGAGTTTTATTACTCATCAGCCCAGCTGAGGCCTTGTTTTTCTTTCTGTTCTTCTGCCCTGCTGGTTCTGGTGCACGCTCAGCTGGCCCTTTACCCTTGCGAGGATCCCTAACAGGCTTGTTGTCTTTGTTATTCTTTTGTGGTTTATGTTTGGAATAACAAAGACCCCTTTTATCATTCAAAGTTTGTGAGGATTCAACTATTTCTGACACGACATTTTTTATCTTAGTCAGACGATCCACTTTTAGTTAAAGCTACTGTGAATTTTTAGTTATCAGTTCGTTCTGCTTGAAGATTTCATCGAACTTAGCTATCAGCTGCTTGTGCTCATTGCTCAAGACTAGATTTTTAGAGAGCAGCCTTTCTATCAGCTTCTTCTGTTCTTCACATTTTGCTGTCAAGTCAGCTGACTTGTTAGCATGTGAATCATAGGATACAACTGGTAGTCTGGAGTTCTCATTTTCCAGTCTAAAGTTTTGAACCTCAACTTTCACCTTAGAGTTCTCCTCTTCTTGTTGAGAACAAAATTTCAGGGAGGATTGGAGATTAGACACTAATTTCTATAAATATAACTGCATAGAGTAGGTAGAGGAGCTAGATGAGCTAACAGAGGGAGAAGGAGAATATACTTCTTATACCTAAGCCATAAGGCAAATGTCATCTTCTAACTCGAAGTTAGATGAGGATGAGCTGATATCTTCCTTCTCCTCTTCTACTAGCAAGCTCTCTTGTCGGCAAATCTTCTATCCTTTTCTCCCCTCTCTCTCTCTCTCTCTGTGTCAGCTGGGGGCAATCATAGCTGAAATAACCCGGCTTGTTGCATGAGTAGCAGACACCATCACCTCCTCTCTTGGGACTCGGTTCCCTCCTTCTTTCTGGAGACTTGTATCTGGCCTCCTTGTTATCTGATGGTCTCCTGGAATCAGACGCCTTCTGGTATCTTCTGGAAGAGTCACCCCGGCTCTTCTTCCAGTGGGATCTGTACTTTTGGAAATTGTTTGACATTTTGTCAAACTGTTGGTCCCGAAACGAGTACAATCAGTGTATGGGGGGGAATACACTGATGTCAGATTTTTCTGAAAGACTCAGAAAAATGCTCTTACACTCTCAGTCAGGATTCCTGAATTACTCAGTATGCTGAAGGTCCACAGGGACAGCAGGGACAGTTCAGTAACGAGTCAGATAAGCTGAGTGTGAGTAATGTGCTCGGAAGCTCAGTAGAGATAACAAACCTACTGACTGCTTGGACTACTATCTCAGTGAGCTAGAGTACGTACGGAAAGTGAGCCCTTAGATTCTACTCGTTTTAGTTTCTAAAAACATTTTCTCTGAACTTACTTAGTAAACGGGTGATTAAGGCTGAGTGCACCGTATTAAGATTTAGGATGATTGATTCAGTCCTGAGGATAAAACAATGCAGAATGTTCAGTATATTATGATGACAGTTATGATCCTGAACAAAACAGTAAATCAGCACACAAGGGTCTTTTTAACGTGGTTCGGAGATAACCAACTCCTACGTCCACGACCTGATTTAACAGGAAGCTATCCTCAAAACCCTGAGGATAGGTGCTTGGTTTTACGTGCCAAGGGACACGAGTAGCCAACTTCCTCTCTTAGGAACTGACCCCTGGGCGTTTTACAAGTCCCAGTCCTTCTAACCGACCAATCTCACACCCTGAGTGGTTTGGTATTCTGGTTTCCAACTGAGATAGCTCTAGCAATACAAAATAATGCTAAATATTAGAGCTATCGATCTAAGCAAATACAGAGTGAATCCAACTACAACACTAGGGAAATTTAATTGCAGAGTGTTGCTTATAGTATGCTTTGAGAGCTTGGATTCTTGAGAGTTTTCTCTTGGAAATTTCCCGTTAACCTTGAATGGGTGCAAGGTTCTCCATATTTATAGGCAAGATTCAAAATAGATCCGTTGGAGGAGATCTAATCAAATATTTCCTATTTTGGGGTGGTTGCAGGCTAGAAATACTGTTTGACCTAACCGCCATGCTTATTCTGGCAAGTCTGTCCCATCGCCTGCAACTTTGAGACGCATTAAATGCTGCGCAGACTGCGTATACACGTGTTGAAAGATCATTGGCTCTCCGTTCTAATGACTAGTTGACTTTCAGACATTTGTCCTTCATTGTACATTCAATACTCTGAGTCTCTTGTTAATAACTCAGTCTAAATGTTTGTCTTCATTGGAGTCTTACTGACATTCTCTTTGTCTCTTGTCCCATAGCATAAATAACCTTTTTGCCTTGGACTTACATGGTTTAGGTGATCTGAACCAAGACCTAAGTCAGGTCTTTAGTGCATTCAGTACAACCTGATAGATTATTCAGCCCAGTATGTGTAACCTTTTTGGCTTTGGACTTATATGGTTCAGGTAAACTGAACCAAGGCCTAAGTCAGGTCTTAAGTGCATTCAGCACAGCCTGATAGGTTAACACTTACTCTTCACTGACTAAGTTCTGTCCTGAGTATGCTTAGTTTACTCAGTAGAGACATCAGCCAATGGTACTTCAGGATTGACTTCAGGACGGATTAACAGGCTTCGATCTTTCAGCTTCAGACCCAGGCAATCTTCAGCAAGACTGACTGACTCCTTCAGGATGGATTACACTTCAGACTTCAGTAAATTGGGTCGACTCCAATATTCTTCAGTCTTCAGCAAGTTCCATCTGTACTGAATTTCTAACCTAACTATCCTGAACTATTTTATCCTGAACAGCTGTACTTAGGCAGATTCATCAGGGGTTTTGGGATCTAATCAAAATACTCAGATTGTCCCAACAATTTCCCCCTTTTTGATGATGCCAAAACCCTTAAGCAAATTCCTATTCATCTATACAATCAGCTGACTTAGTCAGTGAGAACAACTCAGTACCACCTGACAAACTAGGTACTTTGTCTATAAGATGAAAACAAGGAATGGTTTAGTACAGTTCTTGATAAGGATTCAGAAAAGTAAATTCAGGAGTCAACAAGAAGTTGTACTCAGGAAAAATAAATAACTTCATTGATTGATATGAGAATTACAAGTATCCTGAAGCTATTACAATTCCTGAATCAACTAACTCCTGATCTAGTCTTCATCCTTATTCCAAGCAGCTAGAGGAATCTCATACATCTCCAAAACACGGTTCAGGACGTGCTTCATCCTGTTCTGATCACCAACAGCCCCGGCAGTGCGTCCTACTCTGACGATTTCTTCTGATAACGCTTTCCGGTCTAGTTGTTTGGAGTTCCTAAAGAGTGGAGGAGGGTACTTGATGAATTTCGGAGGAGCGATCTCTACACCTTCAGTGTCAGCATGTCTAATGATTTCAGCCCAGAGATCAGGGTGCTCCTGTGCCATCCAGTGATGGAGTATGACGTATTTTTCTTCAAATAGATCGTCCCATAACCCCACCACGTAGAATAGGTAGGCCCACCTATTCCGGATCGGAATCCATACCTCCAACATCTCGATAGGAATGAAGTCTTCTACAAACTGCATTGGAGGAGGGCCTTGTTCTGAACTGACCACCATTTTCCTCTGAGTCTTTATCCGAGATCCAGAAGTTACAGATTTCTTCTTCTGAACATGCGACGTCAGATACTCATTGGATTCTTTCAAGCGTTGGATCTGTCTGAGGAGCGAAATCTCCTTCATCTTCGCTATCTTTTCAGCTTTAGTCATCACCATTTTCTTTTGAGTGGTCAACTCAGGTTGCATTTGTTCCTCCATCTCCTTATATAAAGGTTCCAAGGTAGGATCTTCAGAGGGCCTTAATCTCTTCGGATCTGAACCTTCAGCAGTTTCGATGGCAGCTGCGGATCTAGTCCTCTTCCTTTCAGCAGCTTTCAGTTCAGGGGGGAAGTCCTTCTTCTTTGCTTTCCCAGCAGCTATTTGCTTCTTTCCTTCCCCCTTTTTGGCATCATCGTCATTGATTCGTTTGACAACCTCGTCTACTGACTCCGCCAATAATGTGAACTGACTGTCCATCTCAGTCTGCTTGCCCTGCAGTTGCCCAATCTGCCTTGCCATCCCTCTCAGGCCAAACTTAGCTTATCGACGGCTGAATTGTGCTCAGCTTTTAGCCGTCCTTCAAAGCTCATCATCCGATTGTTCAGGGCAGTGGCAGTTGCATCCTTCTCCTGTTCAGACATCTCACTCAGCAGCTCATTCTTCAGTTCAGCCTTCAGCTTGGCCAACTTTTCATCAATCAGTTGATCAATTCTTTCAGGCATTTGTTGATCAAGAAAAGTGGCAAGCTTGTTCTCCTGCTGAGTTTGTGCATCAGAGACCATTTGATTGCAGCTTTGAATGGCCCCTTTTGCTTGCTCAGAGATAACAGTGAGATCTACTGAGTGTTGATTTCTGACTTCTCCAAGAAGATCGATGGCAGCATTCATATCAGTCCCCATCTCATTCAGGTCACGATCCAGTCTTTTCATCTTCTTGTTTAGCACTTCAGAATTTGAACCAACCCTACTAGTTTTTCTCTCGACGAGGATTACCCTTCTGTGAAGATTGGCAAGAGCTCGTGAGGAGTTCTGAACATATAGAGCCTCGGGGGTTATCCATTTTCCTCTGACTCGGATCAGACCTGATGGACCCTCTCCTGAAGCCTCCACAGTCCCGGGTCCCAGGATTGCTTCATCGGCCGGTGCACTGACTCCTTCAGTGCCACCTTGCTGAATGTCTTCAGCAATCACAGTCTCTTCTTTCTTCTCTTCCTTCTCCTCCTCAACTCTTTCAGGCTCTGGCTCGGGGTAGATGCGTCTAATAGTTCTGATGAAGTCTACCATTTTGATCAGGTGATGTAAAGAATTCACGTTGAAGTGATCAAAGAGGGCAGCTTCAGTTTCAGCCATTTTCTCCCATCCTCTCAACTCCCCGAGCTGACTCAATTCAGGCCAAGTGGCATTCCTGATCATGGCGTAGGTGCGAAGTTGCACAACTGCCTCCTTCTGAGCGTCTGATAGATCATGAAACCTCCTCTCCACTATATCCACTGCAGTTCCCCTTGCCACAATCTCGAAATCGGGCAATGTGTTCTCATCAGGCGCAGGGAATGGCCATGGGGCTTCAGCCTGAACTGGTTCAGCAGCCTCCTGCTCAACTCCTCCTTCTTGAGCAGGTTCATCCTGATCCTTCTCTAAACTCTGATAGGTTGAGGCGATGTTGAGAATTAGTTGATCAGGATCAGGGGATACAACGTCCGGAACAAAAGTAATGGGAGCAATGTCAAGAGCGGCCTGAGTCGGTTCCTTCTCCGGAGTTGCATGCTGAACAACTTCTTCAGCGACTCTCTCTTCCATAAGCTTTTTCTCTCGCTCTCCTGACCCCGGATATAAGAATTTCAGTTTCTGTTGCTTGGGTCCTGAGCGCATGGGCTTGTCCTCCGCTGGCTGTACAATATCGGACACTGAAGATATGCCCGCCTGAGCCTTGACTCTCCCAGTCGTGCTCGCCTGGGCCTTCTTCTTCTAAGTCTGTGGTCTTCTCTTGGTGCCAGCATCACCGGAGTAAGCCCTGAAGAGGTCAATCTTCGCTGGAATCTCGAGAGACTGGGCCTAATCAACGTCCCCGAGATCCAGGGTTTCCAAAATCAGTGAGATCTTGGTGCCAAAGTGCATTTTGGCCTCGAACATCGCCTGACCCTACGGCGAATACTTGATTTTGTTGGTCTCAGCTACCAGCAATTGGAGGAAGTAATCCTCCCAGTGAAAATTGTGCACTGAGGCGTCAGAAATTGCCATCATCGTATAAAGCTTTGGTCTGGAGATATGCTCCAATCCTCCGGCAATCCCCATCACTCCTTGACTTGTCAGGTCAAAGAAATGACGATTCTCAGTCCTCAGGACTGATTTGTTGAGGCCCGACCTCAGAACGACATCTCCATCGCAGAGAGACTGGAGAAAATCCTTCTCGTTCCCAAACCCGTAATCAACCGGGCTTCGTCCAGAGCGGGGAAGATTAAAAACCTCCTTAATCTTCTCCCTCATGTTGAAAGTGACCCACCTTCTGGTCATTTCCTCTTCTCCATCCTTCCCCTTCACACAGGAAGTCAAAGGAATGCAAGTCTCCCACTCCTGGGAAACCTTGTTCTGTGCCATCTTGAGGTAGAAAGCAACAACCAGTCTCGGATGGAGTCTTTGGGGTCTTGCTGTAATAAACTGCAGAAGACCTGCATTTTCATACAATTCTTGCACAGGCAAGATATCAGGGTGGTTAGAAGAAAATTCCCCAAATGGCTCGTAGTGGATCTCATTCCTGAGATGAAAGACATTCCCAAAGAATGAGTCCACCGAAGGAGACGCCATGGATTAAGTTGGAGATTTTGAAGAAAATCGGGTTTTTAGAGAAAATATATTAAGGAAAGATTTGGGTGCATAAAGGTTGCAACGACGATCACTTCCCTTATTTATAATAAATTTCAGTTTTAATCGGATGACTCAGAAAATAATGACTTATGAGATTCAGTGGCCTTTTTTATTTTTCGAAAGTAATTGGTCAAACTTTATCGAAAATTGTTCCCGCCCACAGTGCATTAAATGCACATTAGAGCATGTCCGTATTTAATTCAAATAAATTGTATTAAATAATAACCGAATATTAAATGAATGGCTGTGATTAAATGATAAATTAAATTGATTTGACAATACAGCAAACTGTATCAAGGATAATGCACGCAAGATCTGATGACTAGACAAAAATCAGGAAACATACCAGTCAGTCAGATTCGTATTCTGACTGATACCACTCGTTGTTGGTCTATCAGGGTGACAAGCCATGAGTTCAGTGTCCTGAATCTTAGTCAGTCTATACTGATCATCATTTTCATACTGAATGTTCCCCCTACAACCATTCACATTCTCTTCTGAGATTTCTTCAATCTGAGTCCATATTAGTCATTCCCCCTGACCTTGAGCATTCTGATCAGAGATTCAGATTGAATCTCCTAAGCCTGGGTCAAGGAGTCCTAATTCTACTGATAGCTCAACAAATCTGGTTTCAGGCAAAGCCTTAGTCAGTATGTCAGCTCTCTGCTTTTCAGTAGGGACTCTCTCCATCCTGATGTCCTTCTTTTCAACATGATCTCTGATAAAATGATGCCTGATGTCTACACGCTTACACCTTGTGTGTAAGACTGGGCTTCGGGATATGGCAATGGCACTATTATTGTCACAATAAATTGGGACTTCAGTGGCCTCAACTTGGTAGTCTCTCAGTTGCTGTTTCAGCCAAAGGATCTGAGAACAACAACTGCCTGCCGCCATATACTCAGCCTCAGTAGTAGACGTTGCAACACTGGTTTGCTTCTTAGAAACTGACATGTCCCTGTAGTTGATTTCCTATCAAGCCTACAGCCTCCATAGTCTGCATCTAAATAGCCAGTCAGTTCTAGGTTATCATAAGAGGGATACCAAAGTCCTAGATTTACTGTACCTCTCAGGTATTTCAGTATCTTTTTGGCACTCTCTAGATGAATTTTATTTGGATCAGACTGATACCTTGCACAAACTCCAACTGCATAAGTGATGTCAGGACGACTAGCAGTCAGATACAATAGGGATCCTATCAGTGCCCTATATTCAGTCTGATTTACTGAGTCTCCTTCTTTATCAGGATCCAGCTTCTCATTTGTGTCCATGGGAATACGTGAGACTTTGCTGGACTGAACTCCGAATTTCTAAATCAAGTCCCTCGCATACTTGGACTGATTTATGAAGATTCCGGAGTCAGTTTGCCTGACTTGGAGACCCAGAAAGAAATTCATTTCTCCCATCATTGACATCTCAAATTTCCCAGTCATCAGCTTGGAGAATTTCTCACAAAGCTTCAGATTAGGAGATCCAAAAATTATGTCATCCACATAAATCTGAACCAAGAGAATGTCCTCCCCGTCGGATATCCGGAAGAGGGTCCTGTCCACTGTTCCTTTTATGAACCCGTGGTCTATCAGGAATTGGGATAATGTATCATACCAAGCTCTCGGAGCTTGCTTCAGGCCATAAAGAGCTTTCTTCAGGTGATATACCTTGTCACCAACTTCGAACCCTGGAGGTTGCTCAACATATACCTCCTCATTTAGTACACCATTCAGAAAAGCACTCTTTACATCCATCTGATACACTTTGAATTTCTTGAATGTTGCATATGCCTGAAACAACCTGATTGCTTCCAACCTTGCGACCGGAGCAAAGGTCTCATCATAGTCGATTCCTTCGGCCTGAGAGTAACCCTTTGCTACCAATCTGGCCTTATTCTTGACCACAACATTCTTCTCATCCCTATTGTTCTTAAAGACCCACTTGGTGCCAATGACATGTTGACGCCTAGGTCTCTCAACTAACTCCCAAACCTGATTCCGCTCAAACTGATTGAGCTCATCCTGCATGGCTAGGATCCAATTGGGATCTGCAAGAGTTTCTTCTATGCTCTTAGGTTCCTGATCACTCAGGAAGCAGCAAAACATAGCTCTCTCACCAAAGGATAACCTAGTCCTGACCCCCTCATTGATATCACCAATGATATCAGCCAATGAGTGATCATCTAGCCACCGCCTCCTGCTGACGGGAGCACTGGGAGCTGCTGACGTTCCCTCGCCTGATCCTGAAATGTTAGTCTCGACAATAATAGGCAAAGAACAGGAACGAGCAAGAACAGGGGATACTGAGTCATTTTCTGAGGGTTGGCCAATATCAGAGACATTGTTTCCCCCTACAGTGTTGGACTCAGTAACTGTCTCAGGTGCAGAAGCATCATCACCGACAGTACGTACCTCAGGTTGAGTCTGTGCCTCCGTCTGAGACTCAACATTCTCTGAGGCTGGGGATAGCTGAGGGTTGGCCTGAGGTCCATCCTGATCATCATCATCATCATCCCATCCCTTTGGAGCATTGACAAGCTCGATCTTGAATTCAGGATTCTTCAGGCACAGTCTCGTTATCCTCTTGATAACCCCCTCAGTGTCAGGATTCGGAACCTATTTCCTATGCAATGTACAAGGAAGGACAAATGTCTGAAAGCCAACTAGCCATTAGAACGAAGAGCCAATGACCTTTCAACACTTGTATACGGAGTCTGCGCAGTATTTAATGTGTCTCAAAGTTGCAGGCGATGGGACAGACTTGCCAGAATAAGCATGGCGGTTAGGTCAAACAGTATTTCTAGCCTGCAACCACCCTAAAATAGGAAATATTTGATTAGATCTCCTCTAACGGATCTATTTTGAATCTTGCCTATAAATATGGAGAACCTTGCACCCAATCAAGGTTAACGGCAAATTTCCAAGAGAAAACTCTCAAGAATTCAAGCTCTCAAAGCATACTATAAGCAACACTCTGCAATTAAATTTCCCTAGTGTTGTAGTAGGATTCACTCTGTATTTGCTTAGATCGATAGCTCTAATATTTAGCATTATTTTGTATTGCTAGAGCTATCTCAGTTGGAAACCAGAATACCAAACCACTCAGGGTGTGAGATTGGTTGGTTAGAAGGACTGGGACTTGTAAAACGCCCAGGGGTCAGTTCCTAAGAGTGGAAGTTGGCTACTCGTGTCCCTTGGCACGTAAAACCAAGCACCTATCCTCAGGGTTTTGAGGATAGCTTCCTGTTAAATCAGGTCGTGGACGTAGGAGTTGGTTATCTCCGAACCACGTTAAAAAGACCCTTGTGTTCTGATTTACTGTTGTGTTCAGGATCATAACTGTCATCATAATATACTGAACATTCTGCATTATTTTATCCTCAGGACTGAATCAATCATCCTGAATCTTAATACGGTGCACTCAGCCTTAATCACCCGTTTACTAAGCAAGTTCAGAGAAAATGTTTTTAGAAACTAAAACGAGTAGAATCTAAGGGCTCACTTTCTGCACGTACTCTAGCTCACTGAGATAGTAGTCCAACTGACTCGCTTCCCAGTAGTCAGTAGGTTTGTTATCTCTACTGAGCTTCCGAGCACATTACTCACACTCAGCTTATCTGACTCGTTACTGAACTGTCCCTGTTGTCCCTGTGGACCTTCAGCATACTGAGTAATTCAGGAATCCTGACTGAGAGTGTAAGAGCATTTTTCTGAGTCTTTCAGAAAAATCTGACATCAGTGTATTCCCCCCATACACTGATTGTAGTCATTTCGGGACCAACAAGTGGTATCAGAGCAGTGGTTCAAAAGACCACTGACTTTGTTTACCAACAGTTTCTGAGGAGAAACCTTTGGTGGTCTACTGAATAGATCCCGTTTCTGAAAACTGCATTTCATGGCATCCAGTTCTAAACGCCTCGAAGGCAATCTTCCTGAATTCTCTATTGACAATTATGACTATTGGAAATTCAGGGTACTCGCACATCTCTATTCCATCCATGATCAGATGCCTCTGGTGATTGAGCAGGGTCCGATAAAGTTTATGAGGAATCTTCAGACGACCTGGCCTGTTGCTAACAATGTTCCTGTTCCAGCCACCGGAGATGAAGAAGTGGAGAAGTCCGTGCTTAATTCTGATCAAATTAAGCAAATCGGACTGGATAATGTTGCCAAAAACATTACACTCCACACCGTTTCTTATGAGAATTTGGTCAGGCTCATGCATCTGAGGACTGCAAAGGAGATCTGGGTGCTCTGAGGGAGATGAGTGAGGGATCAGAAAAGATCAAAGAGAACAAGAGAGATCTTGCAATTAGGAAGTTTGAAGCCTTCGGGATGTTAGAAGGAGAATCCATCGATCAGATGGAAGCTCGGTTCATTATGATGATGAACGAGCTAGCAACCCTTGGGAAGGAGTTTCCCAAGAGGGAGGTGTCTTCTAAAATCCTGAACTGTCTCCCTGAAAGATGGGACACATGAGTGATCCTTCTGAAGAACACTCAGGATCTTACCAACATTACTCATTCTCACCTATTCTCAGAGTTAAAGAGATGGGTGTTGTCAGTGAGGAAGTTAGTGAGGAGAAGACTCCTGAAAAGGAAAAGAGCATGGCTCATAAAGCTACTCCTGAGCTTGAGGCTGGATCTGGCTCTGGCTCTAAGTCTCTGAAGGACATGAACAAGGATGAGCTAGCCTTGGAGTACAGCCTGATGGCGCGGCGTTTCGAGAAACTGAACTCTCGATTCGAAAGGTATAAGAAATTTTATACTGACAGCCGTGATCGTAGGTACTCCAGCCCCAGGAGATCGAGTCCCCGAAGAGAAGAAAGGAGGGGCTCAGATTCCAGGAGGGATCGCAATGAGCCTGAGCGACGAAGAGATGAGAAGAGGAGAGATGATGAGCCCAGAAGATCCAGCTCCAAACCTGAACGATCATCACGGAGCAGGAGGGAGTCATCTGATAAAAGGTACACTGACAAGAAACTTATTTCTGATGTAGATCAGTGCTACCACTGCAAAAAGACCAGACATTATCAGTATGATTGTCCGGAGCTCAGTGCTCGTGAGCGAGAGGATCAGAGAGCCAAGAGAGAGCTCAGGGCATCAGACCGGAGAGCATTGCTTGCTGAGAATTCCTCAGATTCAGATGGCCCAGGATGCCGGTCCCCTTAACTCTTCTCCGATGAGGAGTATGATGACCTCTGCCTAATGGCAGATGATGAGGTATGTTCTTCTGCCTCTTTTCCTGATCACGCACCTGAGCTTAGCTCAGATTCAGCAGGAGAACTCGACCTTCAGCTCGCCCTAGAGCAATTGATGGTTGACTTCTCAAGGCTGCAGGAGACTCATACTCACACAGTGGATGTGAATGCGCCACTGAGTGGAGAGAACGATCGGCTAACTGAGTCTCTCAGAGTAAGAGATACTGAGGAAGCCCTCAGATTAGTACATCTTCAGGAAGAGCTGCTTCATGCTCGGAACTAGCATGATGAAGCTCCACTGGAGGTAGAAAGACTGAAGGGTGTAATCAGCTCGCTGATTGAGACTCGTGATACTGATCTGTTCCTTACTCAGGAACAACTGATGATTGAGCGAATTGCTCTTAGAGTGATGTTCGAAACTGAGTGGCAAGCTCGCCTTTGTGCTGAGCAAACCACTTGGGATCTTGAGCTGATCTCAAAAGAGAAAGCTCATGGAGAGTTGGTGCTTCAGTACACCACTGAAATTGAGGCCCTGAAAGAAACAAATGGGCATCTTGAGGTTAAGCTGAAGAAGTTATACACATCCACCCAAGTGGTTGATGAGTTAACAAGTTTCTCTCAGTTGACTGATGGTGCTAAAACTGGGTTAGGCTATGATGCCTCAAAAGACCCAAAGGGAAAAAAGAAGGGAGGTGCTTCAGGGAGCAACTCTCAGAAGAAGTTTGTCCCTGCCCTAACTGATGATAAGAGCTTAAGTGTTGCTCGTCAGGACAAAGGCAAAGGGAAGGAGAAAATGCCTGCTGAACCTGTCAGGCAAAGGGCTGAGAAACCAAGACCTAAACCTAAGGAAAAGGTCAAGGCTTCTCATCCGGAGTCAAGGAAGACAGATCAAGGGAACTCCAAGGCTCACCCTAGGAATCCTCAAACTGGAAAGAATTCTGTCCCTAGCACTTCTCAGGCTCAGCCCAGAAATGCTCAGGATGGAAGGAACTCCAGTCAAAGGAGGCCTCAGGCAAAGCCGAGGACTACTAAGGTCCAGACTCCTCAGACAGGGCACAGAACCCATCAGGAGAGTCCTAATCCTCAAAGGAGAAGGACAAACCAGGTGGTCTCTGAAAGGCAACGGAGACCTGACTCCGGTAACACTCAGGCCAGACCTCAAGTGCCAAGAGATCAGGCCCGAGCCGCTCCTTCTCGGGATCAAACTCAGCCCAATGCACCCAGGCCAAGGAGGAACAGGAGGCCCACCCCCAGGAATCAATATAGGGCTCCTGAACCTCAGGCTGACACCCATACACCCTCAACTTCCCAGGCACAAAGGAAGAAGACTGTGTATGTTGATGTTTCAGGGACACAGGTTTACACTTCTGATGCTATCAGAATTGTTAAACAAATCTGGATCCCAAAGGGTATGGCTGACTCAGTAGGACCCAATACGAGATGGGTACCTGAGGCCTGATTCTTTTCAGGTCGCTGCGGGCTACAAGAAGAGGAAGGAGGATCTGATGAAGGACTGGTACTTGGACTCAGGATGTTCCAGGCACATGACCGGATTTCGTGATCTCCTTCAGGATTATGTAGCTCAGGAAGGCCCGCAGGTAACCTTTGGTGATAACTCTAAGGGTTTCACCAGAGGATTCGGAACCCTTGTTATTGGCTCTGTCCGTGTACTAAATGTATCATATGTTGAGGGACTGAGACATAACTTACTCTCGGTCAGTCAGTTTTGTGACCGAGGATATAGTCTAGAATTTACATCTAACATGTGTTTTGTGAAGGACAAATCTACACCACAGGTTCTGATTACAGGTATCAGGAGGGGCAATGTATATTTTGCTGATTTCAAGAGCAGTCCTCCTGAAACTTGTTTAGTTGGTAAGAGCTCCTCTGAGCTCAGTTGGCTCTGGCATAAACGCCTGAGTCACTTAAACTTCAAGATTATTAACAAAATCTCTAGACTCTCACTTGTAGATGGTCTACCCATTGAAGTTTTTAGCAAAGACCACGTGTGCGGAGCATGTCAGGAAGGCAAGCAAACCAAAGCTTCATTCAAAGTGAAAGAAGCCTTCTCAACTGACAGAGTGCTTCAGCTCCTGCACATGGATCTCTTTGGTCCAGTTACTCCTGTCAGCATAAATGGTAGGAAATATACCGTTGTTGTTGTTGATGATTATTCCAGCTCATGAGACTTCTGCAGCCAGGACCCCTAGGCAGAATGGGGTAGCTGAAAGAAAAAATCGGACCCTGAAGGAAGCTGCCAGGACCATGTTGGCTGAGTCAGAATTGCCCAAGAAGTACTGGGCTGAAGTAATCAACACTGCTTGCTACACTCAGAACCGATCTATGCTGAACAAACAACATGCTCAGACACCTTATGAAACCTGGAACAAGAGGAAGCCTCCCATCTCTTATTTCCATATCTTTGGGTGTAAGTGTTTCATCCTAAACAGTGGGAAAGACCAGCTGAAAGCCTTTGATAGCAAATCTGATGAGGGAGTCTTCTTAGGATACTCCTCAGTCAGTAAAGCCTTCAGGGTGTATAACTGTCGGACCCTTTGTATGGAGGAAACACCTCATGTTGTGTTTGATGAGACTGCATTTCAATACTCTGAGTCTCTTGTTAATAACTCAGTCTGAATGTTTATCTTCATTGGAGTCTTACTGACATTCTCTTTGTCTCTTGTCCCATAGCATAAATAACCTTTTTGCCTTGGACTTACATGGTTTAGGTGATCTAAACCAAGGCCTAAGTCAGGTCTTAAGTGCATTCAGTACAGCCTGATAGATTATTCAACCCAGTATGTGTAACCTTTTTTGCTTTGGACTTATATGGTTCAGGTAAACTGAACCATGGCCTAAGTCAGGTCTTAAGTGCATTCAGCACAGCCTGATAGGTTAACACTTACTCTTCACTGACTAAGTTTTGTCCTGAGTATGCTTAGTTTACTCAGTAGAGACATCAGCCAATGGTACTTCAGGATTGACTTCAGGACGGATTAACAGGCTTCGATATTTCCACTTCAGACCCAGGCAATGTTCAGCAAGACTGACTGTCTACTTCAGGATGGATTATATTTCAGACTTCAGTAAATTGGGTCGACTCCAATATTCTTCAGTCTTCAGCAAGTTCCATCTGTACTAAATTTCTAACCTAACTATCCTGAACTATTTTATCCTGAACAGCTGTACTTAGGCAGATTCATCAGGGGTTTTGGGATCTAATCAAAATACTCAGATTGTCCCAACACAAACTTCTTGGTTAGCAGAGCTATCTGCTCTTTTAGGCTCAGGTCCTCTGGGGCAAAGGACTTCTTATGACTATTAGCTGTGGCGGAGAAAGCAGCGTTCTTGGCAGCTGATGATGATGATGAGGTCTCATCTTCTTGGTCTTCCTCTTGATTGTGAAATTCATTAATTTTTAGATGAGACAGTAGAGTATGATGACTGATCTCCGATAGGTTTTTAGTTTTTTAATCACGGTCACTTTTACTCTCCATCTGAGTGTGAGAGATCTAAGAATTTTGTTGTTGATCTCTCTTTTAGAATACTCCACTTCCAAGGACCTCGACTTGTTCAAGATATTGGTTAATCTCATGTCCAGCTGATCAATGGTTTTGTCAGCCTTCATCTTGAACGTATCAAAGGTGTGGAGAACAGCATGTAATTTGTTCTCCTTGATCTGGTTAGTGCCTTCATACATCAAGGATAGTTTTTTCCACATCTCCTTGGCGGTTTTTCACGATTTGATCTTCTCAATGTTTTCCTTAGATAGAGTCTCAATGATATCTGTCCTAGCCACCTGGCCTAAGTTGAACAGCTTTCTTTCTGAATCAGAGAGTTCACTCTTCTTCTTCTCTGTTTTTCTTCTCTCACTACTTTCAGCTTCTGGAGTCCTTCCATCACTGGTTGGTTCCCATAAAAATTTGATTAGACCTTCCTCCAAGACATCCAGCATACGGTAGTGGATGGCTCCAAGATGATTCTCCATCCTAAATTTCCAGCTCAACTTGCCTCTTCAGGTTTTCGAGTTCAGTCGCCTGACTCCTGACTTGTAATGTAGTCTGAACTGATAGTTCGTTTACCTTATTCCTCTCCAAAATGATGGGGTCGTCCTCAAGTTCATTGAATAGGTCCAGAAGAGTTCCCTATCTTTGCTTCATATGAGTCTGCGGCTCAGTTCCAGTAGACGACTCAGTGGTCTTCCTCTTCTTTCTTGCATAGGACTTAGGATTTCTCCTACCTTCTCCCTTTTTGGCATCATCAAGGGACTCCTCCTCATCCAGCTTCTTACATATATCCTCTATCAGTATCCCTTGTGACACAATCTGATTAGCCACAACTTTCACATCCTGAGCCACTAGCTCAGATTTTCAGCCCTGATTAAGCTCTTGGACTGATGATCAGAGAAATCCTTCCGCATGGTAAGCAAATCCTGCTTCTGATTGGAACACTCTGTTTGCACGCTCGTGAAGTTATGCTTCCATACCTCCTAAGAATTCTTTAGGCCCTCCTTGAACTTGGCCATCAACTTCTGATCCTCAGTCCCGGTAACCTCCAAAGCAAGCTCCTTGATCTGAGCCTCATATCCAAGCAACCCCTCAGTGACTAGAGCCTTGATTCGCTCGTGCTGACCACTCCATGCTGAAGCGATCATCTGTTCAACCTGAGTTGAAATGGTTGCAAGTTTAGTAGAGCGCTCGGTGTCAAACCTCAGGAATCTGTTGTAATCATCCTTCCTTGATTTGACAAAGCCTGTCGTCAGCTTTCTGTGCCTATGGCGATGGCGTTCGAGTTTTCTGAGGATTGTCTAAGCCATCAAAGAGACACCTTGAGAAGCGACCTTAACCTTCTTAGCCTTCTACTTCTTCTTGGCTTTGAGATGAGCGGGCTGAGTCTCTCCTCAAGCCTCAGCAATCCCAGCTCCGGGGAGTGCGTCATCGACTGGTGCACCTTCTCCCAAGGTCACACCTTCAATAATTGCATCAGCAGGAATCTGGTTGTGAGAGGTGGCGGACTGAGGGTTGTGTTGGCAGACAACTCTGAAAAAGTCCCCAGTTCGCAGGACTTGCACAAAATTCAAGATCTCAAAATGATCACATAACTTCTGCTCCTGATCCCGAAGCACATTCAGTCCTTTCTTCTCCAGCAGGACAGGGAACGTCGCTTTCCTGACGCTCACCATGTATCTGAGCTGAACAACCTCTTCAACATATCTCCTGGTCAGCTCAGGGAGATGTTTCAGAATAAATCTGAATGCCTGAGAACGTGTGTCCAGATCAAACGGAGTCAGATCCAATATGTACAGAACATTTTCATCAGAATCTTCATCTTCCTGAACCTCACCTTGCCCCTGCTGAGCATCAACTTCCTCTTCACCCTCTCGTTCCTCCTGAGCAGTCTCCTCACCACTCTGCTCTTGCTGAGCTTCCTCTCCTCCACTTAAATGCTCCTCCTGAGCATCAAAAACTTCCAGAGTCTTCACCGACTCTACCACCTGCATCACCTGAGCATCTACCACATCCTGATCATATTGAAATAATGGTTCAGCATTCGCAGGTGCAACTACAGTTTTCTCTCCTCCTTCCCCTTCAACCTACTCCTCCTCATTTTCCTCAGATTCTGAGAGTAGATTTTAGTAAGTAGGGGCATTAGGGACTGTCCTTGGCAAATTGAGGAATAGAGGAACATCGTCATCAGGATTATTGTGCTTCTCCTGCTCCGTCTGAGCAACCCCCTCCTGAGCCACATCCGGCTCTGGAGCAGGGACAGACTGAGGTGGATCCTGAGCAGGCTCAAATGCTGGTGCCACTCCAGCGATGGGCTCAGCAATGGTCACCTCCTGACCAATTTTTTCCTCCGACTCATCCCTCAGTATAGTCCTTTTCTGAGGTGGTGCCTTGACCACTTTCTTCTTCTTAAGAACCTTCTTCTCCACTTTTGGTTGCAGTTCAGAAGTAGTGGCCTTGCCCCTGCCTTTCCCTCTCTTCACCTCTGGAGGGTTAAGCTTCTTCTTCACCTCTTCCTTAAACTTGAAGAGGATCAACCTCTGAGGGAGATCTTTTAGTTCATTGATGTCGATGTCTCCCAAGGTCAAAGTCTAAAGCATCACTGAGACCCTTGTGCCAAAGTTAGGATTTTTAGCGAAGAAGATGCAATCCCCCTTTCGCTCAATTTTCTTGCTCTCAGTAACCAGCTTCTGGAAAAAGAACTCCCCCCAATTTAGTTCAGTAAAGTCTGCGATAACCGCTATGATCCAGATCTTTGGCTGAGAGATCTGCCCGTTGCCTCTGACGCAACCCATCACATTGAGCACATATACTTTGAAAAGCAAATTGAAAGCTGGTTGAAGAAGCTTTTTGTTCAGTTTGGCCTCTATCTCAGTTGGTGTGATCAGGAAGGCATTCAGATAGTCCTGCTCTTCGCCCAACTAGTAGAAAGTAGGATCCTAAAGCTTCTTCTCCGGAGTGGAATGTGGAAGGTTGTACACTCTCCTGATCAGTTCCCTAACCTTCACCGTCTCGAAGAAGTACTCCACCATCTTCTTCCCAGACTTCTCCTTCTTCATCCTCCTGAGTGGAATCTGTGATTCCCACTCACCATCCTCTCCTTCCACCATGTTGACATAGAAGGCAGCAACAAGATGGGGGCAGATCTTTGCTGGTCTGATGGTGATAAAGTCCAGAATCTTGGAATTTAGGAAGGTAGAATACACTATCTTGATCGCTGGAATCTGCGATCGGAGTGAAAAGTCGGCAATCCATTCGCAAGTGACCTTTTCTTCTAGTGAGGAAATCTCCTCATGGAATCATTTCCCGAAAGACTCATTAGACATAGTGGATGAGGCAACCATGGAAATAGAAAGCTTGAGAGATAGAGAGAGAGAGAGAGAGAGAGAATGCAGAGATATGAGGGTAGAGAAAGTTTGAGTGCGTAAAATGTGCAATGTGATCACCTTCCTTATTTATACCCCAAATTCAGCTTAAAAGAGTTGATCAGATTCAAAAGACTTTTGAGATTCAACGGTGGAGATTAAACGTTGAAGTCGGCTAAAATGCATGTACGAAAAGTTATGCCCTTTCAGTTAAAAAGTAATGATTTTAATTTTTATCAAAAATCGTTCCTTCCCACGCGCATTTAATGCATGTCAGAGTATGTTTGAAATAAATTTGAATTATTTCATTAAATAAAAACTGAATAACAAATGAATGGCTGAGGATTTGAGTTAAAAACCAATGATTGATGTGATGTCTGACACATACAGAAATGATGCAAGCAAGTTCTTGATAAACATACCAGTCAGTCAAATATAGTAATTTGACTGATACAACTTTTGAATGATCAAGATGACAAGTCCTGAGTTCTGAGTCCTGAATCCTTAACTTACTGATACTGAGATCTATCTTCTGAGGTCAGTTCCCCCTGACAACCATTCCTTACTCTGAACCTCTCTCAACTAATCCTAAGTTAGTCATTCTTCCTAACACTACTTGTTTACATACTGAATCATCTACTTCTGGGTCAATAAGTTCTAACTCTACTGACAACTCGACAAACATGGTTTTAGGCAGAGCCTTAGTCAGGATGTCAGCTCTCTGCCTTTTAGTAAGGATCCTCTCCATCCTGATATCTTTCTTCTCCACATGATCTATTATAAAGTGGTGCCTAATGCCTACATGTTTACACCTTGTGTGTAAATTGGGTTCTTAGATATGGCTGTAGCACTGTTATTATCACAATAAATTGGGACTTCAGTGGTCATTACTTGGTAGTCTATCAGTTGTTGCTTCAACCAGAGAAGCTGAGAGCAACAACAGCCTGCCGCCATATATTCAGCCTCAGTAGTGGACGTTGCAACACTAGTTTGTTTCTTGGAATACCAAGGATCAATTTGTTCCCTAGAAATTGACAAATGTCTGTCGTTGATTTCCTATCAATGCGACAGCCTCCGTAATCGACATCAGAATAACATGTCATTTCTAGGTTGTCATCAGAGGGATACCAAAGTCCTAAATTGAATGTACCTTTCCGATATTTCATAATTTTCTTGGCACTCTCTAAATGACTTTTCTTGGGATCTTACTTGTATCTCGCACAAACTCCAACTGCGTAAGCGATATCAGGTCGACTCACAATCAGATACAACAAAGATCCTATTAGTGCCCTGTACTCAGTCTGGTCTATGGAGATCCCTTCCTTGTCAGGATCTAGCTTCTTGTTAATGTTCATTAGAATCCTTGAGACCTTGTTGGACTGAACGCCGAACTTCTGAATCAAATCTCTCGTGTACTTACACTGATTGATAAATATTCCAAAGTCTGACTGCTTGACTTGCAGACCTAAGAAGAAATTCATCTCTCCCATCATGGACATCTCGAACTTACCATTCATCAGCTTTGAGAATTTCTCACAAAGCCTCAAGTTAGGTGATCCAAAAATTATGTCATCGAGATATATTTAAACCAGGAGAATATCCTCACCTTCAGTGATCCTGAATAGAGTTCTATCCATTGTTCCTTTCATGAACCTGTGGCCTATAAAAAATTGGGAGAGAGTATCATACCAAGCTCTGGGAGCTTGTTTCAGTCCGTAGAGTGCTTTCTTCATGCGATAAACCTTATCACCAACTTCGAATTCAGGAGGCTGCTCCACATACACCTCCTCATTCAGTACACCATTCAGAAAAGCACTCTTCACGTCCATTTGATACACTTTGAACTTCTTAAATGTTGCATATGCCAGAAATAACCTGATTGCTTCCAACCTAACGACCAGAGCGAAGGTCTCATCATAGTCGATCCCTTTGGCCTGAGAGTAACCCTTTGCTACCAGTCTGGCCTTGTTCCTGAAGAAAACATTCTTCTCATCTCACTTGTTCTTGAAAACCCACTTGGTGCCAATAACATGTTGACACCTAGGTCTCTCCACTAACTCCCAAACCTGATTCCGCTCAAACTGATTGACCTCATCCTGCATGACCATGATCCAGTTGGAGTCAACAAGAGCTTCTTCTATGTGTTTAGGTTCCTGATCAGACAGAAAGCAGTAGAACATAGCACTCTCGCCATGGAACAATCTTGTCCTGACTCCCTCATTGATATCACCAATAATATCAGCCAATGAGTGATTGGATAGTCATGTTCTTCGGCTAAGAGGAGCACTTGGAGCAGCTCCTGAAGATCCCTCGCCAGATCCTGAAATGTTAGTATCTAGCACATATAATGAAGCATAGCGAACAAGACAAGGATATACTAAGTCATTTCCTGAGGTTTGCCCAATGTCAAGGACATTACTTCCCCCTACAGAGTTGGACTCAGTAACTGTCTCAGGTGCAGAAGCATCCTCACCGATAGTCCTTACCTCAGGTTGAGTCTGTGCTTCCGTCTGGGACTCAACATTCTCCTAGGCAGTGGCATCCTGAGGGTTGGCCTGAGGTTCATCTTGATCATCAACATCATCCCATCCCATGGGAGCATGCACAAGCTTGACCTAGAATTTAGGATTCTTCTTCAGGCTTAGTCACGTCAAACACAATATAAGGTGTTTTCTTCACAACAAGGGTCCAACAGTTATAGACCCTGAAGGCTTTGCTAACTGAGGAATATCCTAAGAATATCCCCTCGTCAGACCTGCTATCAAAGGCCTTCAACTGGTCTTTCCCGTTGTTCAGGATGAAACACTTACACCCAAAGATATGAAAATAAGAGATATGAGGCTTCCTCTTGTTCCACATTTCATAAGGTGTCTGAGCATGTTGTTTGTTCAGCATTGATCGGTTCTGAGTGTAACATGCAGTATTGATAGCCTCAGCTCAGTACTTCTTGGGTAGTCCTGACTCGGCCAGCATAGTTCTGGCAGCTTCCTTCAGGGTCCGATTACTTCTCTCAGCTACTCTATTCTGCCGTGGAGTCCTAGCTGCAGAAGTGTCATGAGCAATTCCATTGTTAGTACAAAAATGAGTTATATAAAAGTTAATAAACTCTGTTCCCCGATCTGATCAGATCCTAATGATGCTATGACCCTGTTCAGTACTCAGTTTCCTGAGTAACTCTGGAAGCTTCACCTGAGTCTCCTTCTTGTTCATCAAGAAAATAACCCATGTGTACATGGAATAATCGTCAATAAAAACAATGGCATATTTTCTACCATTGATGCAGACGTGAGTGATTGGACCAAAGGGATCCATGTGCAGGAGCTGAAGTACTCCCATGCTTTTCTTTGAATGAAGATTTTGTTTGCTTGCCCTCCTGACATTCTCTGCACCCGTGGTCCTTGCCAAAAACTTCATTGAGAATACCTTCTACAAGAGAAAGTCTCAAAATCTTGTTAATAATCTTGAAGTTTAAGTGGCTCAGGCGTTTATGCCAAAGCCTACTGAGTTCAGCAGAACTCTTAGCAAGTAAGAAGGTCTCAGGAGAGCTGCTCTTCAAGTCAGGCAAATATACATTGCCTCTACTTACACCTCTAATAAGAACCTGCAGTGTAGATTTATCTTTCATAAGGCATATATTCGATGTAAACTCTACACTATATCCACGGTCACAAAACTAACTAACAGATAGCAGGTTATGCCTAAGACCCTCAACATAGGACACATTAAGCACTCGAACTGAGCTGATAACAAGAGTACCAGACCCTCTGGTGAAACCTTTAGATTTATCACCAAAGGTAACCTGCGGGCCATCCTAAGCAATATAATCCTAAAGGAGATCGCGAAAACAGGTCATATGCCTCGAACACCCTGAGTCCAAGTACCAGTCCCCCTTCTTTGGATCCTCCTTCTTCTTCTTGCAGCCCATAACTACCAGAAAAAAATCATGCTTCAGGTACCCATCTTGTATTGGCCCTATGGTGTCAGTCATACCCTACGAAATCCAAATCTGTCTTATTACCCTGATAGCATTAGAGGTATAGATTTGTCTTCCTGAATTATCTACATACACCGTTCTCTTCTTTCTGGGTGCCTTGGAAGTTGAGGGTGTTTGGGTGTCGGCCGGAGCTGCGGAGGCCCCGGATTTTTTCTAGGGGGCTGGCCTCCGGTTCATCTTAGGCTTGGGTGCAGTGAGCCTAGGTGTATCCTGGGAAGGATTTGCTCATTCCTGACCTCTAGGCACATGAGGTCTGGTCTGAGCCTTATCGAAATCAGAATTCCATTGCCCCTCAGGAACCATGCGGTTTGTCCTTCTCCTTTCCGGATTAGAATGCTCATGATGGGTCATGTGCCCCGTTTGAGGCTTCTGGACCTGAGTGTCTTTTAGTTTGGACTGAGGCTTCTTCTGGCCTGAATTCCCTCTGTCTTGAGTATTCCTCGAACTCCCTCAACCCTGAGTGTCCTTAGGCTGAGCCTGAGATGTACTCGAAGCAGAGTTTGTTTGCGGATTTCCTCCATCATGAGCAACCTTAGGCTAAGCTTTAGATGTGCTCATTTTATTTTCTCAGACACTCAATTTCAATGGTGTATGGTAGCAAATAGCTATGACAAGTGAGCATCTCAGCCTCACGCTCATTCTTGCAAGCTTTATGCTCAGCATTGAGGCGATTGACCAACTCAGCAGTACGCTCTTCCTGAAGTGCGATTTCCTTAATATCGCGAGTTATTGTCAGGGTACAACGAGAGCTCTAAGTCGTTCGACTTCACTTTGAACTCTCTCAAACTCATTACGAGTGTTTAGGAGTTGTTCATGAAGTCTCACCGGCATCAGTGCGTCATCAGTGTCTTTAACCTTGACAATCTCAGCGAGATGAGTATTCTCAACACTAAGTTCTGCTAGTACATCCACTGTGTGAGTATGTATCTCCTGCAGCCTTGAGAAATCAGCAATCAATTACTCTAAGGAGAGCTAAAGGTCGAGATCCCTTGCTAATTCTGAGCTAAGCTCAAGTGCATGATCAGGAGAAGAGGCAGAAGAACATACCTCATCATTTGCCATGAGACAGATGTCATCATACTCCTCGTCGGAGAAGATATCAGGGGTCGGCGTCCTGGTCCATCTAAATCTGAAGATTCCTCAGCAATCATGGCTCTCCGATCTGACGCCCCCAGATCTCTATTCGCTCTTCGATCTTCTCTCTCTCGAGCACTGAGCTCTAGATAGTCGTACTGATAGTGTCCGGTCTTCTTGCAATGGTAGCACATATTTGAGTCACTAACACCCGGTTTATCAGTATATTTTTTACCTTCAGGTTCCCTCCGACTCCCTGAGCTTCTCTCTTGTCTGGAGCTGGATCTTCTGGGATCCTGTTCGTCTTTCCTTCCAGAGCTTCTTTCTTTTCTCTGGCGCTCAGGCTCTTCATGCTCTCTCTAGGAGTCTGAGCCCCTCCTCTCTTCTCTTCAAGGGCTTGACCTCCTGGGCTGTGGAACATCTTCTCCTATCCCTGGAATCAATATATAACTTTTTATACCTGCCAAATTGTGAGTTGAGCTTCTCGAACCTCCGGGCCATCAGGCTGTACTCCTCGGCAAGCTCGTCTCTGCTCATCTCCTTCAGGGACCTGGAACCAGCCGCAGGCTCAGGAGTGGCTTTAAGAGCTAGGCTCTTTTCCTTCTCAGGCATCTTCACCTCACTAGTATCCTCACTGACTCACTTTTCTTTTTCCTCTTGTTGAGGTCAAATTCTAGAGCCTTCAGCTAAGAGAAAAGATGAGTAGTTGAGACATTGTAAGGTCCTGTGTGTTTCAACATGATAACACATGTGTCCCATCTTTCAGGGAGATAGTTCAGGATTTTTTAAGACAACTCCCTCTTAGGAACCTCTTTCACAATGGTTGCCAGCTCGTTCATCAGCTTGATGAAACAAGACTCCATCTGATCTATTAACTCTGTCTCCAGCATCCTAAAGCTCTCAAACTTTCTGATTGCCAAATCTCTCTTATTCTCCTTGATCTTTTCAAATCCTTCACTCATATCTGCCAAAATGTCCCAAATATCTTTGGCAGTCTTCAGATGCATCAGCCTTACTGAATCCTCGTAAGGAACAGTGTGGAGTATAATGTTCTTAGCAACATTATCTAGTCCGATTTGCTTAATCTGGTCAGATGTAAGCACGAACCTCTCCAAATGCTCATCTCCTAACTAAGGAACTTGAACACCTCTTGATACGAGTCAGGTGGTTGATCGGTTGGTCATGAACTTGATATGTCCTTCCTCGATCACCCTGTACATCTGATCGTGAATGGAGTAGAGATGGGCAAGAACCCTGGACTTCCAATAATCATAATTAATCACAGAGAACTTAGGAAAATTGCCTTCAAGGTGCTTAGAGGATGCCATGATATGCAGTTTTCAGAAATAAGATCTAGTCCAGGTAGACCACCCAAAAGTTTCACCTCCTGAAACTGTTGGTGCTCAAAGTCGGTGGTCTTTTTGTTGATCTCGAAATGAGTATAATTAGTGTATGGGGGAATACACTGATATCAGATTTTCAGAATTTCTCAGAAAATGCTCTTTCAAAACTCAGTCAGGAAGCTCCTGAGGGTGCTCACTGAACTGACAGTCTCAGGGACAGCAGGGACAAGTCAATCATGAACCAAATAAACTGAGTCTTAAGAAATGTGCTCTCGGAAACTCAGTAGAGATAGCCCACCTACTGACTGCTCCAAAAGCTAGTCATTTGGATAGCTATCTCAGTAAGCTAGAGTTACGTACGGAAGTGAGCCCTTAAGTTTCTACTCATTTTATGTCCTGAAAACTATTTTCCGTTTTGCTTAGAAATAGTTGTTAAGGCTGCTGCACTGATTAATGCTCAGGAGAATTGCTTTCTCCTAAAATTATAAAACATATGCTGAATGTTCAGTTTAATATAATGACAGTTATGATCCTGAACAGTAAATAAATCAGCACTCAGGGGCGTTTTTAATGTGGCTCTAAGATAACAAACTCCTACGACCACGACCTGATTTAACAAGAATCAATCCTCTCCACTGAGGATTGGTGCATGTTTTTAACGTGCGAAGGTACACGAATAGTCTCCTTCCTCTCTAAGGAACTCGACCCCTGGGCGTTTTACAAGTCTCTGTCCTTACCCACCAACCTTCTCATAAACTGAGGGGTTTAGCTTTCTCGTTTCCAACTAAGTTTGTGATAATCCTTGCTAACAAAACAAAGTTAAGGATAAGGATTATCACTCTAAGCAAAATGCAAATTATGATTCCTACTACAACACTAGGGAAATTTAAACTTGCAGACTGTTGTTTATGGTTCGCTTTGAGCACTTGGAATCTGGAGATCTCGATAGCTTGGAAATTTCCCATAACTTTGAATGGGTGCAAGGCAATCTGTATTTGTAGGGAGATTCAAAAAGATCTGTTGGAGGAGATCTTTTCGAATCTTGCTATATTAGGTAGGTGCAGTCAGACATCGTACTTGGTTGACCTTTCCCAATGCTTAAAAGGGAAATTCTCTGATCCGCCGCCTGCAGTGTCTGAGAACATTAAATGCGGTGCATACTCCGTACATACGTGTTGCCTCCTCACTGGCTGCTTTTTCAAACGGCTAGTCTTGATGCGACTTCATGCTTCCTTGTAGATTTAAAACTCTGAGTCTCGCGTTCTTTACTCAGAACAAATGTTTGTCTTATTCAGAGCTACTGACATTCCTTTTGTTCTCAGATGTTAAAATAAATGTTAACTCCTATTGCTTCAGTAACCTTTTCTATCAGGAACTTTTGAGTTTCATTAAGAGATCACTCAGCATGATTACTCTGGCTACATCCGCCCTCACTAAGTGAGTCCTGACCTGAGCATGCTTAGAGTACTCAGTAGGAACATCATCAGTGGGAACTTCAGGATGACTTCTCTTCAGCTTCAGGACAATTTTCAGGTTCTTCAGGATCAGCTTCAGGTCAGTGGTCTATAAGACGAACTTGGACCTACCGGATTGGATGCCTTTCTTACTTTAGATCTTCGGGACGTCTCCATCAATCTTCAGTCTTCAGTGAGTTCCCCCTAAACTGAATACCTGTAAATAGAAAATCTATTCTAACCTGACTATCCTAATTTCTATCATCCTGACCAACTATAATTAGGGAAATCATCAAGGGGTTTCGGGATCTGAATCAAAATACTCAGATTATATCCCAACAAACTAATTGTTGATAATCTGTTAAAGTATAATATTGATCTGAGGAAAGAGCAGATCACAAGAAGCAAGGATGTTTCTAATTTACAAGGCTCTGTGGAAGAAGTAAAGCTTGAGTCATCTGTACTTAACACTGAAGTTGCTAATTTGAGAAGTGGTGTCAGAAATTTGATCTTTGATGACAAGATCATGAAGGTGGAAATCATGAATAAACTTGGCCAAATTTTGTCACATTTTGACGCTGGCAAAAAGGGGGAAAGTTGAACTGAAAAGGAGATCAAAGAAGGTGAAGAAACTGAAGAGCAGATCTTGGAAAATGTCAAGGAACACTACAAAGTAATGAATGAAGATATTGACGAAGCAAAGTCTAAAGATTTGTCTACAAGAATTGCTGAGCAGACTGAGAGTAGAAGGAACTCTCAAGGGAAAATCATTCAACTCCCTATCTCAAAACCTGCAATGAAGCAACAAGCTATAAAGTTACATCACTCATAGTAACAAGAGAAACATACATGAGGAAAGTGGGAAAAAAGGTTAAAGAGTATCAAAGGACCAGAGGACCTCAGAACCTCTAAATGTACAACCTTTTAGACAAATAACACCTTGTTGGTCCCAAATAGAAAAAGACAGGTGTATGGGGGGAATACACCTGTCAGTACAGCTTTTCGAAAATTCAGTTTTACAGTGGACTTCTTTTAGGATCACAGGCCACTTATAAATATCAGTGGACTTGAAGGTCACCTGACAAGTAGCCTGAGGTTTTGAAGTTTGAGTTGTGCAGCGGATTATTTTAAAAACACTTGAAGTAATTAACTCACACAAGAGCACAAGAGACACAGGGATTTATAGTAGTTCGGAGTTAAACTCAACTACATCCACTTTTCCTAATTTAATAGGAGAATTCCTTAACCACAGGAATTCCTTGTTTTAGAGTGCCAAGGTGCACTGATCAAGAGTAGCTCTTCTTGATCTCTAGGATTTTTCACTGAGTCCTAGTCCTCTCAGATTTCAGACTGAGACACTCCTCAGCTTACTTTCTTACCACTCTTAACCTTGAACCTAACTTGGTTTAAGGGCTTGAGTTTTTACAACTAAGGTTGAGATAACCCTTACAATGATGAGCACTATCTAGATTGGGTTATCTCAAGAGGCTTCTAAGATATTACAGTGTAAGCCTAAATACAAGGATGAATTCTAAGCAGTGTAAGCACTTGGGAAACTAGAGTGATTTCGAGTGCTTGAGAGTATGAGTTTTTCAGATTATCAGTTGATCTTGTTAGTTTCCCGTACATGGTTTTTTCTTAAGTCCTTGTATTTATAGACTTAAATTTGAAATACTATCCATTGGAGAGATAGCTTCAAATTTAAGCTATTTTGGTGTACCAACGTTCTTCAATATTTTCCTCAGATTTTGGTTGGTCAATTCTGTGAAAATATAGCTTTCCAACGTTCCATATATCTTCTTTAGATTTTGGATGGTCAACACTCAAGCATTAATGGTTGATAGCTCATTGAATGCCTGCTTAGAGTTAATGCAGCCGCCTTTGAAAATCGTGCCATCCTAGGTTGTTGGTTGCTTCTGAACTTGGTACTGACAGGACAGTCTTTATGTCAGATCCGTACATAGGTGGCAGCTTCTCATTGGCCTGTCTTAATTGTTCCTCAGCTCAGTCTAACGGTTGTATTGAAGTCCTCTGTCTTTTCATCATGTGACTTCGAACATTCTCTTTGTTGCATTAAACACTTCATTTATGTGTTGGCTGCCTCTTTATTAAATGTTGAGAGCATTTAGTACATAAGGTTACTTGTCTTCAGGGAAGTCCTTTAGGTTGCTTGGGCTTAGTCTTCTTAGGTGCATTCTTCAGTTAGTGGGTGTATCTACTAATTCTACATCAGGCTAGTCTAAAGATACATCAGGCTAGTTTAAGATACATCAGATCAGTTACAAGTATAAGTAGCCTGTAAAGAATAAACTTTTATGCTAAGATTTTTGTTATGACCCCTTAACACTTTGAGCTATTTTTCTAAGTTTTATTTATACAACAAGATATCGGGGGAGTCTTTGGGATTTAATCAAAACATTTTCTAAGTCATTTCCCAACAATTTCCACCTTTTTGTTAAGATCAAAGACTT
Source organism: Prunella vulgaris (assembly GCA_026898435.1). Taxonomy (NCBI): domain Eukaryota; kingdom Viridiplantae; phylum Streptophyta; class Magnoliopsida; order Lamiales; family Lamiaceae; genus Prunella; species Prunella vulgaris. The sequence continues at coordinate 62,416 of JAPKLY010000944.1, forward strand.
ATCCTGACTTAACATTTTTCAGAAGACTTTTACTTGGCAAAAATTTAAAACTCTCAGAGGTTCCCCCTGACTGAGTATGTACCTCCAGGTTAGTTAATCAGTTTATAATAAAGTGCACAGGCCTAATAGATAATGAGATATTATCTTAGGACTTAAATGGGATAGACTTTTCATTGATAAGCAATTGATTATAGTTTACAACTTCAGACTATAACCAAAGAAACTATCCTAACCAATTCAAAAACTTTCAGCTGCTCCTCCCACTAGTGCACTCATCTTCACAGGCTTCCAAAAGTCGGTTCCAGCCCATACTGGGAAAACACTCTCTTCTTCAACTCCATCTTTCTTTCCATTATCTCCTTGCTGTGCCCTCTCAAGCCAAGCTGCTGGCAGATGACAAGCCATTGACCCAGAATTTCTTGCATCTTCACCTCTCCACTGGCATCTATTGGAGGCATGAAGAGAATGGGACCAGGGGCTTTAAAATGCTCACCTCCACTGTGCTGTTCCCATGCATTCAGGATTCTGGGATATAGATCAGTCCAGTTTTCCACCATTTTCTGATGAAAGACTTCATCAGCTTCCACCCCTTCATACTCACCTGTCACATAGAAGGAGTATACAAACTCCCTCTTGGCTTCCTCCCAAGAGTCATTGCACTCTTTAGGAACCCAAGGATCTATGTGTGGATACTTGGCAACTGGCTCATTGACCTGAGCCTGGCTCCTCTTGGCCTTCATTCTCCAATATGAGTTTCTTGCCTTCCTTAGTGGTGGGGGCTTCATCACTTGGCCACTCTCAATAAATCTCCGCTTCTCATCCATCTTTTCCAAGTTGTATTGATCAAGAGTCTTCCCTTCCTTGACTGCCTGAGCCAGTGAACTGAGTGTAGATGGTGGCCTGAACAAGACCTCAGTGGACTGGACTTTCCTGGGTGGACTTGGTGCTAGAGATGCAATGGGCTTGGTATTTTCTACTGGAAGTTCCCTGACTTCCTCTTCTCCCTGAACCATCAGCCTTCTTCTTTTAGTGCCCTGACTCTCAGAGCTACTTCCCCTCCTCTGCTCATTTCTCTGCCTCAATTTCCTCAAATATTTGATCTCTTGCCATAGAGAGTTTGGTCTCCTTTCCAATATCAGCCTTGCCCTTCCTCTTTTCACCAGCAGTTGCTTGGTCACTGGCCTTCACAAGTGTATCAATTTCTTGTCTCAGTTCTGACACAACTCTTTCAGGATCAACTTTCTCTCCCACTTTTGGGCCTCCTAATGCTCTGACTGAACTTTCTTCCCCCTCCATGCTAACTCTCCTGGAGAGTTCAGCAAGGGCTATTGTGTGTCTGGCTGTATCATGTTCCACCACCCTTAAAAGTGTTAGACAATCCTCCGATTCCTCATTCAGGCCCTTCAAATGAAATGCAGCATTTACTCCAAAGTCAGTAATAGGCTGCAGTTTCTCTTCAATAATCAGGTTAGTGGCCGCTTGAGTGGGGAGAACTGAGAGTGCTTGTCTCACTTGAGTTTCGATCTCAGCTTTCAGTGCCTCTTCTCTTTGCCGAATGTACCTATCCATTTTTTCCATCAGGCCAGTTGCCATTGCAGTGATGGTGGCCTGAATCAACCTTTCTCTCTCCTCCAGATTTTCCTGCCTGATAGTCACAATAGCCTGTGTATGAGCCTGTCTCTCCTGCTCTACACTGGCCTTTAGTTCCCTGACTTCTTGTGACAGCTTAATCTCCTTTCTGTCCACATTGCTTGATAAGTTAGTGATAAGTGTAAGATTTGTATCTTGTACCTGATCCAGATGATCATCCAACACAGCTGCTTCTATGGATTGTTCCTCCATCAGGATCTCAAGGTTCTCCATTTTTCCAGTTATAACAGCTAACTCTTTCTCCTCATGCTTGGGCTCCACAGTGGCCTGGACAATAGTTTGGATCACACCCTCAATCTGGGCCACTGGTGTTTCATCAGGGGAGGTCACCAACTCCTCCTGAGTCTTTTCAGTGCCCTGACTCTCACCAGCCTGAGTCATCACCTGAGTTCCAGTGTCCTGACTTTCATCAGTCTGAGTCATCTCCTGTGTCATGCTAGCCTGACCTTCCTCAGTAGTTTTGTCTCCTCTATTACCTCCCTGATCATCAGTAGACTTTTCCTTGGGGCCCTCAATCAATGTTACTTCCTTTAGTTTCTTGGCAACCAGCTTGCCAAATTCCCATTCCTGTAAAAGTGTGCTGGCTTTTCTAACTTAAGCAAACTCAAGTATTTCCTTTTTTTCTTTTCTCCAGAAACTCTCCCCCTTTCCCTTTACAGCTTCCAACAGTTCATATAAGTAAGCATCCTTGAGCTTCACTAGTTGCCTCACCCTCTCAAACATTTTTTTGAGGGTGGAATGGGAGGTCAAGGCAGGGTATAATTGCTCCAATTCATAGCACGCCTCCTCCTTTAGAGAGTCCAGATAAGTGTACTGGACCTCCTCCTCATCAGCTACATCTAGTGAAGGCAAGGCTTCACTAGCCTGAGGGTCAGTGGGGTGTTCTCTGGCTTCACTTTCTGGGTTTTGAGAGCCTTCAGTGGGGGTTTTAATTAGGGGTTCAGTGGATGTTATTTTGGCTTCTTCAGAGGACTTTTGAGAGTCCTCTGAGACTTCTTGTCCTCTCCTTTCCTCCTATGTCTCCTCAGAGCTGTGATCATCAGACTCCTCTGATGTTTCTTCTTTCTCTTCTTCTACTTCCTTGATCTCCTTGAGAGCAGTTGTGGCAAGTAATGGAATGGCGACTTCGTCCCTTCCTCCTCTTCCTCAGTAGACTTCTCAGCTGATGAGTGTGTGTGAGAAGTCTCAGAACTGCTACTGATTGCGTTGCTCTAAATGAAAGCCTTTTTCACCAGTCTTGTCTTTCTCTTCTCCATCTCTTCCTCCTTGTGATACTTCATCTTTTCACTGGGCTTTAAGGCCCTTTTCTTCAGGTTCAGTGGTGGACTTTCTTCCCCAGTTTCTTCATGGACTTTGGCTTGCTCTTTCCTTGTCTCACCAGTAGGTGCCAACACCTTTACTTTCTCCAATAGCTTCTCAGAGTTGAACAAGGTCTTAGCCTTGTTCCAAGACCTTGTGTCAGGGAAGTTATACTTCAAATTGAAACATAGCACAGCTTGTGCTCAATCAGCAACCTTTCCTTTACTGCCTTCATCTTACTTTTCTCCTCTCTGAGATTAGTGATGAAAAACTGGTGCCAGTTGAACTTTACTCTTTTAGTGGTGTCAATGATTGCTGCCATCAGTTTGAGCTTAATTTTGCTAACTTGCTCAATGCTTCCCTGGTTTGCTAGGATGCATTTCCCAACAATCTCTGCTAAAACCTCAAATTCTGATTTTAGCAGTTTCTTGTGGAAGGTGGTAACATACTGCTCCTCTTTCTTGGTTATTGTGTCCAAGAACTTCTCCTCCTCTCCCTGCTTGTAGGATGCTGGGTCCAAACCCTCATTTGGCAACCCAAAGATGTCATACAAATCCTTCTATTTCAAGGTGTATTTGTGCTTCTTCAAGACTGCTACAAGAACTTCTCTCCCCTTCTTGTCCAGCCTATTCTCACTCTTTTCCATCATGACAAAGGATCTGATGGATGTGACACTCTTCTCCATTCCCACGGAAAACTCAAGTACCTTCCTATCATAGCATTTCTCTGGGCCTCTTGAAAGAAATCTATAGAGCCCAGCATTTCTCACAAGGTCAAGGGCTCTTCTTATGTGGTATAGGTTCGGGTCAGAAAGAACTTTGGGGTGATTGAAGCAAACAATAGGTTCATACCAAAAATTTCTGTTGTTAGATAACTCCTTGTAATCAATATAAACTTCAGACATGATTTCTGAAGAGTGGGGAAGTGTTTAGGGATGTGTTTGTAGGTATGAAAGTATGAGTAAGAAAGGGATTGTAAGGGTTGATAGTATTGAGATCGTGTGGAAAACTGCTAAGTATGGGAGTTATTTATATAGGCAATCAAGGGTGGAGATTAAATGAGAGAATTTTGATCTACGATTGTGATTGAGGTAATAATTTGGAAGATAAAGTGATTTAACTTCCCAAGTAATTTGTAATTATTACCAGATATGGAAAGTGGGTTGGATTAATGTCAACAGTTGAGATTGAAAGAGATGGCGGTTAAAAGTGGGGCTTTTCATGAGAGATAATTGCTCAAAATCATCTCCTGAGATTTTACTGCACACTTGCTATTGTATTAAATGCGCCGTAGGGACAGTTTTCAATAAACTAACCGCCAGTCAGAAGTTGTCTCAGTGAAGTAATCAGTGGACTTCTGCACAGTCCAGTTGTTATCAGGGTAGTTGGTTTCCAGATGCCCAGATCACATCAGTAGACTATGTTGGATTAGTTCACTGATGTTTCTTGATTGTTCCCCCTTGATCAGTGGCCTGAGGCTACTCTTGGTCAGGTGGCCTGATCAATTTCCATTCTCAGGATCAAGTAGACCTAACTCCACTGATAACTCATGAAACCTTGCTTCAGCCAAAGGTTTTGTGAGTATCTCGGCCCTTTGTTTGTCAGTGTGGATCTTTACAAGGCATACATCTTTCATTTCCACATGGTCTCTGATGAAGTGATGCCTTATATCCATATGCTTACATCTTGTGTGAAGTACTGGGTTCTGTGATATTACAATAACATTATTGTTATCACAGAAGATGGGTACCTCACTAGCATGAATATTGTAATATGTGAGTTGTTGCCTTATCCATAATATTTGAGCACAGCAACTTCCAGCAGCCATGTATTCAGCTTCAGTAGTGCTTGTTGCTACAGAGCTCTGCTTCTTTGAAAACCAGGAAATCAACTTGTTTCCAAGGAATTGGCAAGTCCCTGTGGTTAATTTCCTATCAATTCTGCATCCTCCATAGTCAGCATCAGAGTAGCTTGTTAATTCAAAGTTATCATCAGAGGGGTACCAAAGTCCCATATTGACAGTACCCTTGAGAAATCACAGAATCTTCTTGGTGGCTTCCAGGTGACTTTTCTTGGGATTGGCCTGATATCTGGTACAGATCCCTATAACATAAGTAATGTCAGGTCTGCTTGCTGTGAGATATAGAAGAGGTCCAATGATTCCTCTATAAGTAGTCTGATCTACTGCTTCTCCTTCTTCATCAGGTTCAAGCTTGGTGTTTGTATTCATTGATACCCTGACTATCTTGCTTGAGCTGCAACCAAACTTCTGAATCAGCTCCCTTGTATATTTGGCCTAATTGATGAATATTCCTTCAGGGGACTGCCTGACTTGCAGTCCAAGGAAGAAATTCATCTCTCCCATCATAGACATCTCAAACTTTCCTTTCATGAGATGTGAGAACCATGTGCATAAGTCTTCATTTTTGGATCCAAATATGATGTCATCTATATAGATTTGGACCAAGAGTATGTCCTCTCCATGTGTGATTCTGAAGAGTGTTATGTCAACACTCCCCTTTGTGAAACCATGCTCTAAGAGGAACTGTGACAGTGTGTCATACCAGGTTCTTGGGGCTTGTTTCAAGCAATAAAGGGCTTTCCTTAGTTTGTATACTTTGTTGCCTTCCTCAAAGCCAGGGAGTTGTTCCACATACACTTCTTCATTCAGAACCCCATTGAGGAATGCACTTTTGACATCCATTTGGTAAACTTTGAACTTCTTGTGGGCAGCATAGGCGAGAAATAGCCTGATTGCTTCAAGTCTGGCTACTGGTGCAAATGTTTCATCATAATCAAACCCTTCAACTTGGGAGTATCCTTTGGCCACCAATCTTGCTTTGTTTCTGACTAGCACATCATTCTCATCCTACTTGTTCTTGAAGACCCACTTGGTTCCAATGATGTTAGCATGCTTTGACCTTTTGACAAGTTCCCACACTTGATTCCTTGTGAACTGGTTGAGTTCTTCTTCCATGGCAATGATCCAGTTTGGATCCTTTAAGGCCTCTTCCATAGTCTTGGGTTCCTGTGCTGAAAGAAAACAACAAAAGAGGGCATTCCCTCCATGAAAACTTCTAGTCTTGACTCCTAAATTAGGATCTCCTAGAACCTGACTGATTGGATGATCAATCAACCAGTTTATTTTGGATTGTCCTCTCTCAGAGGGGTTATCCTCAGTGGATACTTCCCTTTCTGGGATTAAGTCACTAGATTGGGCAATTCTAAGTAATTCAGGAGAAATGACAGAGGGAAGGAGTCCTGAGTCATTATTCAGGGTTGTTTCTAAGTTATCAGCACAGTCTAGTCTGGCTTCCCCCTGAATGTTATGCTCAGTGTTTGTCTCAGCTTGGCCAGCTTCTTCATTGACAGAAGTTACCTGAGGAGCTGGGATTAGGTCATTCAGCTCATTTTCATCAGGCTAGTTTGACCTCTGAGAGCAGTCCTCTGACTCATTCAGACCAAGGTTGTCCCATGTTGGTATGTAGGCATCCACTTTCTTATAAGTGAGTTTGTCCAATGTCAGGTTAGTCATTTTGTCAGTGATTTCTTTAGTGGCCTGATCTTTCCTGGACTCAAGAGTGGATTCATCAAAGACAACATGGGGTGTTTCTTCCACAACAAGGGTTCTTAAGTTATATACTCTAAAAGCTCTACTGATTTGAGAATATCCAAGGAAAATTCCTTCATCAGCTTTGCTATCAAAGCTTTTCAGTTGTCTTTTCCCATTGTTGTGAATGAAACACTTACAACTAAAGACATGAAGGTAAGATACCTGAGGTTTCCTACCATTCCATAGCTCATATGGGGTTTTGCCTTGTGTTTTAGTGAGCATGGATCTATTCTGTGTATAACAGGCTGTGTGAATGGCTTCAGCCCAGAACCTTTTGGGTATTTGTGCATCAGCAAGCATGGTTCTGGCAGCCTCCTTTAGTGTCCTGTTTCTTCTTTCAGCTATCCCATTTTGTTGAGAAGTTCTAGCTGCTGATGTCTCATGGGATATTCCTGACTTATTGCAAAAGTCAGTGATAATGGAGTTAATAAACTCAGTTCCTTTATCAGACCTTATTTTGATGATGGATAGGTCCTTTTCATTTGAGATTCTTTTGAGAAGCTCAGGTAGCCTGAATTGGGTATCCTTCTTGCTGGACAAGAATATCACCCAAGTGAATCTTTAGAAATCATCTACCACTACCAGTGTGTATTTGCTTCCATTGATGCTGGCAAGTGTAACAGGTCCAAAAAGGTCCATGTGTAGAAGTTGAAGTATCCTGTCAGTGGAGGGAGTTGTCTTGCTTTTGAATGAGGCTTTTATTTGCTTCTCTTCTTGACAGGCTTTGCATATGTGATCTTTGTTGAAAACCTCATTTGGTATTCCCTCCACCAGGTTCAGCCTTGAGATCTTGTTGAGGGTCTTGAAATTTAGATGATTTAGTCTTCTGTGCCATAGCCAAGTCAGGTCACTTGAGCTTTTGGCAATGAGACAGGTCTCTGTTGGGCATGATCTCCAATCTGCAAGATAGACATTTCCTTTCCTAGACCCTGTTAGTAGTACCTGAGTATTTGATGTATTTCTTACACAGCATAGGTTACTTGAAAACTCAACATTATATCCTTTATCACAGAATTGGCTTATTGAAAGCAGCTTATGTTTCAGTCCACTGACATATGATACATTTGTTACCTGGATTGTCCCTATTATCATGGTACCATACCCTTCTGTGATTCCTTTTGAGTTATCACCAAATGTGACCTGGGGACCCTTCCTTTCCTTGTAGTTAATTAGGAGACTTTGGTTGCCTGTCATGTGCCTTGAGCAACCACTATCCAAGTACCAGTCATCCTGAGAGACCTCAACTTGCATAAAGATCAGTTCTTAGGTACCCATCTTGTGTTGGGTCCAATTTGGTTAGTTGTACCTTTAGGGATCCAAATCTGCTTAACAGTCCTGATTGTTTTGGACTTGCTGATTTTTCTCCCATAAACATCTACATAAACAGTGGACTCCCTAACTGCCCTGGGAGATGACTGTCTATAAGTGTCAGGCCTTTGTGGCACAGGAGGCTTTTAAAGTCTCCTGTTCCTATAGGGCTTTGATGCAGTAGGGCTTTGATGCAGCTGGTCTTAGGTGTTGTTGATAAGGAGGGATATGGCTTTTCTTATAAGGCATATATGAAGGTAATTCCCTATAGTGAACTCTTCTGTCAACTCTCCTAACAGAAGATTCAGGCCAGTCTGTCCTTAGCCTAGATTGTCTCCTAGATCTAGGCTGAGGATAAGTGTACTGAACATTACTCCATTTCTTATTGGAAAGTTTTCTTTTATGGAGTCTATTTAGCATGGAGTTAGTTTTGGAGGGTGTATAAGCTGTTCTAGTCCTTTCAGTGGACCTACTAGGCATTATCACCTCCTTCGCAGGTTCAGCAGGCCTTTTGCCCTTATCAAGAGTCCTTCTGGGATTTTCAGAGGACTTTACAAACACTCTTTCATTAATGCTTGTGGGTGCAGTACTGAGTTGACCTTCTGAGGATGTGCATGGGAAGAATCCTATCCCATGTCTGCTGTTTGAACTGTTTTGTAAGCTCAGAATCTTCTCTATAGCTAGAGAAGGTTTGTTGCGAGATTCCAGCTTTCTCAGTAGATGATCCTCAGATTTCTTCAGCAAGTTTACATTGCTGATGAGGTTTTTTATTTGGATGGCTAGCTCATTGTTTTCTTCAACTAGCCTGATCTGATCACTGGTCAGTCCCCTGATCAGCTCATCCTTAGCACTGACCTGACTTTTGAGTGTTTCCACTTCATTGGTCAAAGCAATGGTTTGGGATGCGGAGGCAAGGTCTGCCTCTCTTTCAGATTCAGCTAGCTTGTTATTTTCATTTGCTAGTATCCTGTTTTCTTCCTCAAGAATGAGGTATGCCTCTTGTAGCCTGGAAAAGTCAACCATCAATTGTTCTAGAGAGAACTGAAGGTTGAGGTCTCCTGCTGACTCTGAACTAGGCTCAGGTGAGTGTGCAACTAATTGACAAGGATGGGATTGTACCTCAGGTTCATCATTGGCCATAAGGCATAGATCATCATCACTGCTATCAGTGAACATTTCTTCAGACGAGCTTCCAGCATCCTCATCTTCTGCCACCATTGCTTTTCTCTCCAGTCTTCTGTCCCTTTTGGCTTGCCTCTCTTTCCTTTCCTTGGAGCTCAGCTGAGGGCAGTCATACTGGAAGTGGCCTATCTTATTGCATTGGAAGCACCTTTTCTCATCCTCTTCACCTTCATCTTTGTCTTTCCTTCCGGTTTCTGATTTTGAGGTGGATTCCTCACTCTTGTTGTTTCTTTTGTATTCTTTCTCAGGCTCCTTTTCATTCCTTGGAGTGAACCTGGACTTCTTCTCCTTGCTGTCCTGATAATATCTTTTATATTTGTCAAACCTTGAGTTCAGCTTTTCAAATCTTTTTGCTAGAAGATTCATTTCTTCTTTCAGCTCATCTTTGCTTTGGGATTTGCAAGGTTTGTTGGCCTTCTTGATCTCGGCTGGTTCACCTTCAGAACTGTTTGCCTTGAAGGCTACTCCTTTCTCTGATGAGGAAGGTTCTTCTGTAGCTCTTTTCCTATTGAGATCAAACTCATTGGCCATGAGTTCTGAGAATACCTGCTGCATAGACATGTTAGACAGATCTTTGGTGTTCTGCATCATCACTGAATAGACATCCCACCTAGGTGAGAGTCCCCTGAGGATTTTGAGAGCAACCTCCCTCTTGGTGTAAACTTTACCAATGGAGTTTATCTCATTCATAATATAAGTGAATCTGCCATCAAGCTGATCAATTGTCTCATTTGATTCTAATGAAAATTGCTCATACTTTTGAACAGCTACTGTTAATTTATTTTCTTTTATTTTGTCAGTCCCCTCACACAGGAGAGCCAGAGTGTCCCATATTTCTTTTGCTGTTGCACAGTGGACAACTCTTCCCATGACAGAGTCAGGGATGGTTGTGTACAAGATGTTCATAGCAACATAGTTGAGGTTGTGCCTCTTCCTCTCATCAGCAGTGAAATTGTCTTCATCTTTAGGCCACTCTTCTCTAGGATCATTAATTTGAGCTTGTGTAATCCTGGGATTAGCAGTCATAAAGACAAAGGGGCCTTTTGTGATCACCCTTAGCATTTCATCATGCACACAGGCTAGGTGCGCCCTCATCCTTGTTTTCCAGAAATCATATCCTTCTACTGAGAATTGAGGAAGCGTGTGATGTGCAAGATGATTGAGAGGATTGGTTCCCATGTTGGAGTCTGAGCTTCCAACAATATTGGTGTGGGCAGCTCCTGTAGCTGTATTCCCTGTGTTGATTGATCCTTCTGCTTGTGTAGACATGATTAGTTGAAAAAAAAATCTTGAAAAAATATTAGTCAGATCAGTTCAAGTGACCACTCAATTGAAATATCAAGGCAGTGGTTCTATGAACCCCTGCTCTGATACCACTTGTTGGTCCCAAATAGACAAAGATAGGTGTATGGGGGGAATACACCTGTTAGTACAGCTTTTCAAAAATTCAGTTTTACAGTGGACTTCTTTTAGGATCACAGGCCACTTATAAATATCAGTGGACTTGAAGGTCACCTGAAAGTAGCCTGAGGTTTTGAAGTTTGAGTTGTGCAGCGGATTATTTTAAAAACACTTGAAGTAATTAACTCACACAAGAGCACAAGAGACACAGGGATTTATAGTGGTTCAGAGTTAAACTCTCCTACATCCACTTTTCCTGATTTAACAGGAGAATTCCTTAACCACAGGAATTCCTTGTTTTAGAGTGCCAAGGTGCACTGATCAAGAGTAGCTCTTCTTGATCTCTAGGATTTTTCACTGAGTCCTAGTCCTCTCAGATTTCAGATTGAGACACTCCTCAGCTTATTTTTTTACCACTCTTAACCTTGAACCTAACTTGGTTTAAGGGCTTGAGTTTTTCCAACTAAGGTTGAGATAACCTTTACAATGATGAGCACTATCTAGATTGGGTTATCTCAAGAGGCTTCTAAGATATTATAGTGTAAGCCTAAATACAAGGATGACTTCTAAGCAGTGTAAGCACTTGGGAAGCTAGAGTGATTTCGAGTGCTTGAGAGTATGAGCTTTTCAGATTATCAGTTGAGCTTGTTAGTTTCCCGTACATGGTTTCTTCTTAAGTCCTTGTATTTATAGACTTAAATTTGAAATACTATCCATTGGAGAGATAGCTTCAAATTTAAGCTATTTTGGTGTACCAACGTTCTTCAATATTTTCCTAAGATTTTGGCTAGTCAATTCTGTGAAAATATAGCTTTCCAACGTTCCATAGATCTTTTTTAGATTTTGGATGGTCAACACTCAAGCATTAATGGTTGATAAGTCATTGAATGCCTGCTTAGAGTTAATGCAGCCGCCTTTGAAAACTGTGTCATCCTAGGTTGTTGGTTGCTTCTGAACTTGGTACTGACAGGACAGTCTTTATGTCAGATCCGCACATAGGTGGCAGCTTCTCATTGGCCTGTCTTAATTGTTCCTCAGCTCAGTCTAACGGTTGTATTGAAGTCCATTGTCTTTTCATCAGGTGACTTGGAACATTCTCTTTGTTGCATTAAACACTTCATTTATGTGTTGGCTGCCTCTTTATTAAATGCTGAGAGCATTTAATACATCAGGTTACTTGTCTTCAGGGGAGTCCTTCAGGCTGCTTGGGCTTCGTCTTCTTAGGTGCATTCTTCAGTTAGTGGGTGTATCTACTAATTCTGCATCAGGCTAGTCTAAGATACATCAGGCTAGTTTAAGATACATCAGATCAGTTACAAGTATAAGTAGCCTGTAAAGAATAAACTTTTATGCTAAGATTTTTGTTATAGCCTCTTAACACTTTGGGCTGTTTTTCTAAGTTTTATTTATACAACAAGATATCAGGGGAGTCTTTGGGATTTAATCAAAACATTTTCTAAGTCATTTCCCAACACACCTGAAGATGAAGAAGGCAAGAATTTGCAAAGTGAAATGAAGACTCACTTTGAACTATTGTGGAAAAAGTTTGAAGCTATTAAGGACAGCCACACTGTTTTGAAGAGAATCAAGCTAAAGAAGGATAAGTACCAGAAATCAAGGACATGAAGGCCAATGGAAATCTTTATGCTGCAGAAAATGCTCATTTGATTGAAGGTAAAAATGTCAAGAGAATGAGAGCACCTTCTAGGAAGAATTTCAAGTCCAAGAGAGGAAGAAGTCTTCAATGAGTTTGAATTGAGGATGATGCTCCAATACATTGAATTGAGGATGATGCTCCAATACATTTAGTCTCTCAAGGAATTTATCAAACCAGGACTAATAGTTTTGATGAAGAAGATGATGAAATAGACCCCAAGCACAGAAGAAGATGAAGAAACTAGATTAGATTAGACACTAAAACTTTTATGTTTTCAGTCTATCTAAAATTGTAAGCTGTATCTAAACTCTTTTATTTTATGCAGTTTTGCTTTGTTTTCTTTTGCCTTACTTATTGTGTTTATTTATTTGTTTGCATATCATACTTATTTTGTTAACAATATCTCATTGCTACTGCATATTTAATTTATGTATTGCATAAGTGTTTTGCCAACATCAAAACAGGGGGAAATTGTTAGTACCTTGTTTTGATTAGATTTTGATGTGTGCAAAACATATATTTTATTGTTTGGTTACTAACCTTGTAGGTTAATTTAGAAAGCTAAGGAATTTCCAGTTTAAAAGGAAAGTCTACAGCTCCAGAGTTGATGAACTTACAGCTGGACAAGACCTTGTAGCTGTAAAGTTGTTCCTACAACTGATATTGAATTTGCAGGAATTGAAGCTGTAAAGTTCAAAGAAACCTACAACTAAGAAGACTGTTTGAAGACTAAAGTACAAGATTATATTAAAGAGGATTATTAAGACCCTTATAACTTAAATTAGTGAAGCATCTTTGCATTCACTAAAGAGTACTTAAGGAAGGTCTTATCTTGAAGATCTGGAAGATTATTGAAGATTAATTCGAAGATGAACCAGAATTCTGAAGATAAAGATAAATAGTACAATCAATATTATTCTGTGTGAAGTGGGAGGACCACCTCACACATGTGGGATTTATTGAGAGAAACAGGACCCTTATCCAGAATTCAAATTTGAATTTCTAACGGATAAGACACACCTGTTCTACTATGGATAGAAGAGGATTTCATAGGCAACAACAACAATAACCTGAGAAAACAAGCATTCACTCTGAGAAAGTCTACAGCCAACAAAGATCTGAGAGAGCTTATCCGTTTTTATCTTTCTTTCTAATTCATAGGATAGTTGGTTAGGATTTCTTAAAAAGAATCACATCTTTGTTGTTGTTCCCTCACACTTAATTATTTGTATTCCACTTTGTGTAGATATCTATTTGCATGATTTGTACTTTGAAACTCTGTGTGAGTTTATATTCTTAGTGAATATGTTAAGTATTCTCTTTTACATAGATTAGAGATCTTTGTGAGATCTAGTTCTGAGGGGGAATTACTTGTATTGATCTTTGTGATCTTGTCTTAGTGAATTTGGCACCTAAGTGGTGTAACAGTGGAAGTAGGAGGTCTTATTCATAAACTCTGAACCACTATAAACCTTCTGTTCTATTTGCTTTACTTTATTTATTTACTGCTTTGTATATTGCATATTTAAATTCTGTTACAATCATCATTGCTTTTAAAATTGCATAAAACTTTGTGTTTTCACAAAGGAACTGAAATCTACAGATGTAGACTTCTTAGTCACTCAGCTATTAGTTTCATTTTTCACACTATTTTTCATTAACACACACATTATTTCCGCTGCACATTAGAGGTTTTTCAATACACTTTCAAGTTGAAAACCACTTTGATATTTTTTACAAGTTGTTTGTTTTAGTTTGAAAAGTTTTTTTTTAATTTGCAGCTGTAAACTTCTATAGTCTACAGCTGTAACCTTCGTGGTTTAAAACTCTTGTAAATTGATTATTTTTAAACTTATAGAAGGTACTTGGAAGGTGTTAGTATCCCTCATTAGAAAAATTTTAAATTTTTTTTGAAGGTTATCCACCCCACCCCTCTCTAGACTTTCACCACTTATAAGGGATCAACAATTGGTACCAAGTGGGTTTCCAAGAGCAAGAAGGATAAGAACAATGTTGTAGTCAGAAACAAGGTCAAACTAGTCTCAAAAGGTTATTCACAATATGAAGGAATGGATTATGATATAACCTTTGCTCCAATTGAAAGATCGAAAGCAATTAGGTTGTTTTTTTGCATATACAACTCACAAGAATTTCAAGGTGTATCAAATGAACATCAAGAGTGTTTTTCATAATAGTGTCCTGAATGAGGAGATTTATTTGGAACAACCCCTAAGTTTTAAAGTTAGAGATAAGGTATACCACCTGAAGAAAGGTCTCTATGGCTTGAAGCAAGCACCAATAGCTTGGTATGATAGCCTCTCTCAATTCCTGATAGATCAATGATTCAAGAAAATGACAGTGAATAAACTCTATTCAAGATCACTGGAGGTGATGATATTCTCTTGGTCTAGATTTATGATGATGACAATATATTTGAATCACCAAGTCATCAGCTCTGTGAGAGATTCTACAAGTTGAAGACTGGTATTGATATGTCTATGATTGGAGAGATAAATTTCTTTCTAGGATTGTAGGTAAAGCAGTCAGACTCAGGAATCTTCATCGATCAGGTTAAATACACCAAGGAGTTAATTTAGAAGTTCGGTTATCGGTCCAAGAAAACTATCGGGATTCCAATGCACACCAATGAGAAAATGAATCCACACAAGTACGGGATCTCAGTGAACTAGACAGATTATAGAGAACTGGTTGGATCATTATTGTACCTAACTGCAAATAGGTTTAATATTACCTATGTAGTGGGTATTTGTGCTAGGTATCTGTCAGATCCCATGAAGAGACATCTAGAGGCTGCCAAAAAGATAATTAAAAATACCTAAAAGGGAGTGTCAATTTAGGACTTTGGTACCCCTTTCATAAAAACCTAGAGCTGACAGGTTACTCAGATGCAGATCTTGGAGACTGTACGATTGATTGAAGATCAACTATAGGCACATGCCAGTTTTTAGGAAACAAACTAATCTATTGGTTCTCAAAAAGTAGACTATAGTGGCAGCATCCATTACTGAGGCTAAGTGCATGGGTGCTGGTAGTTGTTGTGCTCAAATTCTTTGGTTGGGGTAACAATTGAGAGAGTACCAAGTAATTGCAAACGAAGTTTTAATTTATTGTGAGAATAATAGTGTTGTAGTCATTACTCAGAACTCAGTCTTGTATACAAGGTGTAATCATGTGGATATTAGACATCACTTCATCAAAGATCATGTAGAGGAGAAGCATATCAGGATGGAAAAGATTCACCCTAACAAGCAAAGAGCAGATATACTGATAAATGCTTTGCTTGAGTCTAGGTTTATAGAATTTTTTGTAGAGCTTGGGCTACTAGATCCAGATTAATATGAGGATTAGAGGTTTTAGGGGGAATGTCAGTATTCAAGGAATCAGATCCAGAGTTTGGGTAACAACAATGTTCACCTGACTGGTATGATCATATTTACTGATTTTGCATTTTTATCTGGCATTCAAACCTGATATTTATCAAAACCCAGATTTTTCATAAAACTTGAGGTTCATGCATTTAAGACATTTTGGTTTTATTAAAGACGCACCTATTCATATTAACTCACGTGCATGCCAGAGCATTAAATGCGCGTAGTTACCTTTTCTATGAACAAGATTGTAATCTTATTTGACACGATTAGAACTATAAATTCAAATCACTAAAAGTGCCTATGATTTGAACCACTCAGTTGATGATATCATTAGGGAGCCAACTGAGGGGGTTTGAATAAGAAGGTTCCATGGTGAAAGCGTTATATTATGTTGTTTCCTATCAGAGCAGGAACCTAAGAATATTGAAGAAGTTCTTGCTGGCCGTAATTGGATCATAGCCATGCAAGAGAAACTTAATCAGTTCACAAGGAATGAGGTTCAGGAGCTAGAAGATAGACCTAGTAGCCAAAATGTGATTGGTACCACTTAAGAATGAGAATAATGTTGTAGTCAGAAACAAGGTCAGACTGGTTGCTAAGGGTTATTCACAATTTGAAGGAATGTATAAATTATGATAAAACCTTGGTTCCAGTTGCTAGATTGAAAGCAATTAGGCTGTTTTTGGCATATGCAACTCACAAGAAATTCAAAGTGTATCAAATGAACGTCAAGAGTGCTTTTCTTAATGTGTACTAAATGGGGAGGTTTATGTGGAACTACTAGATTAGAATTGCTTAAGAAATAAGTTACTCAAGTGTAATCATCCATTAAGCACACATGTCCTAAGCATGTTCAAGACGACATAATCAAGTGTCACCTAATGCTTAGAAGTCCACTATAAGCATGTGTTATGAATGGAATAATGATTACATTACCACAATACATAATTTTCACTCACATAATGCTCTCTCCTTCCTTATTAACAAATCTTCAAATCTTCGATCTTCTAATCATAATTTTATACAAATTTTGGGTGATAATCTTGATTAATTGGCCACATAACTCACCTGTTACGAGAGATTATCAACAAAATTGTCTTAACCACCTGAAACTTATTTTGTCATTTACTAGCTGTAACCCATTACACATACTCATGGGTTTGATCATCGTATTTTGCATTCGCTAGTTCGAGCTTTGGTCTGACTATTTGTGGGATCGTTAGTCTTGTTCAAACCACACGTACACCTCCAAAACACCTAATGTGGCTAAGTGTGATAGAGTGTTTGTCATATAAACATTATTAAATTACTTTTTTATTAGTAAATATATTTTGTAACATCAATAAATACATCTTATAGTATAAGTTTTATATTATGAGCAAGTTTCATAGGAATAATACTCTATAGTAAATAGATAAGAGAGTATAATTTTGTATAACCTAACAAATAAAAGTGAGATTATATTTGTGTTGTGGGATAGAGTAGATGCTCAATTATATAGGTTTTTTTATTATTTTTTTGTGAGTAATTGTTTAGGTTAAGATGGGTTAGCTAATTCAAGTTCTTGTTGTCCGTGATTAATTAACTGATCACTATCGTACGTGACCCTCTTCAACACAATCCTCGTTTGTTGCATGCAGTATTCTTTAATTTTTATTTTATTTTGGATATACTGTAACTTGCAAGTTCTGCATGTGTAATATTTTTTCCAATAAATTAATATAAAGTTGGACAGTATCTATCTGGCTAGATATTTTATTAACAAGAAATAATCAAATTAATCATAATACCCTGATGACAAGTTCCTTCTGTTTGATCATTATACAGCTAAAAATAAATCTCCCTCCGTCCCGTAGGAATTTGCACCCTACGGGACGACACATTTTTTAAGAAAAAATATATTTTATATATAAAGCAGTGACATATGGGTATATGTTTGTGAGTGTGCACGTAAATCAATGTTTTCTTTTTTAGTATTGTACAAATTTGTGTGGGATGTTCGAATAAGGAAAGTGTGCAAATTCCTGTGGAACAGAGGGAGTATTAGTATATCGTTATTTTTTTTATATAATAATCTTATCAAATAAATATATGTTAATAAAACAATTAATACTACTAAAGAAAACATGCAAAATATGATAAAATTTTACGGTTGAAGTGATTCACAATATATTAATTTGGTCTAAAAATAATAACTATGACCAAGAGCAGTTCAATAATACAACAAAATAAATAAGAAAGAAATGTTTTAATTTCTACATTAAAATACAAAATAGCCAGTCTCTATCCAGACACATTACATCCAAATAGCATCATTCATAGAGAGGTAGGGAGAGACAAAGTTTGCAGCAATATTTGGAACTCAAGAACGAAATTGACTTAGTCTTGATTAAGCATATTGATAATGATGTATCAACTTAAAAAGTTGCATACATATAACTAATGATGCTTTGGTAGATCACAACCCAAAATAAATATTTATTACTAATGATGTTGTGTAATGAAATCATTAATCAAATTATTTTTTCCAAAAGGTCCATCCACCAATTATTGCCTTTTAAGAATTAATGTCATGAGGAACACTCTATTCTATTTATGTGCCACACCCACATTTACTTCGGTTTATGCAATTATTGACCCCCTCAATTTAAACATTATCATTAGTTTAAATTGGTGAAATTTTTTTTGCTCCCGCCGTCCGATTTTACTAGCTCTGTTTCCACATTTGTAATTTTTGTCATATGTTGAAATATTTTATGTGGTCTTATGGAGCTCATTTAATAAATAATAGTTAATTATTTATAAAAAAATATGATATTTGTATTTTTTAATAAAATAATATAAATAGAATCTTGCAATACCCTTTAATAGCTCCAACACGTGATACCCGTAATAGCTCCAACATGTGGGACAAAATATCAGATTCAAGCCCGTCCTTTAGCATGCATATCTAGTGACATGTCACAGGGCCCAAAAATCTTGAAAAAAATTATGTCAATATAGATAAATCTTAATAAAATTATTATTAGATATTATATACACGTACACATGTTCTCTTTCCTAATTAATGTTGGTTACATATGAAACACCTTCTGTATATTTCAAAGCATAAAGAATTAGGAAGTTTGTTAAGTCTAGATATGAGATTTTTTCTATAAATACATTTGTACTTTATAATTTTTAAATATGGAAAAATATATTTTTTTCAACAATTATAAAATATACTATTGCAAATGCACATAAAAAAATACTACACCTACATGTCTCTTCTTCCCCTTTTTAATTGTCTTGTATCTTAATTATCGTCATTTTTAATTCTCTCTATTCTCTACAACATTAAGAAAAACTTTTGAGCAAAAAATTTTGTATTTTTCTCCTCAATTTAATCTGAATTAATTGTTCCTAAAAAATGTCACCAAATTTATGGTGTTTAACGGCCAGTTTTTTTTTTTTTTATGTTGGTAATTGTTTAATCTTCTCTAATTATTTAGTTTCAATCATTACATTTGAGGTTTTATTTTAAAAAGTAACACATGACCTCTATATTTTTTGGGACGGCCTGATCAGATAAAATTAGGATTTATAAAATTGAACGAAAGGAGTATATAATAAGCCAAGCCACATGTATTTCAATCTCAAATAAAATAAAAGTAAAACCAAATGTACAAGTTATATGACTCGCGTTCTCATCACTCTCTCTTGCACCTAGATTTCTTATATATCACGCTAGCTAAAAAATAATAAATTGAAAAAACTAAGGAAAGAGAAAAGAAGAAAGTGCATGGCACTCCAATTTCACAGTTGAAAAAGTTTTAAGGATATTAAAAACAATTATATATATTCGAGCCATGCACCTTTGAGCATCTAGCATTTTTAGCCTTTATGCCTTTATTTTAAATATTTTAAATCGATCAATGATGGTTAAATATCTTCACTTCCTTCCATGAAGATTTCAGTGAGGATACATTTAGCTTTGATTAACATTAATTAGTTGATCTATTAACATCGCTTATGGAGAATTTGTACTCGATCACTAAAAATTAAAAAATGAAATAAATAACTATAATGACGGCAACTACTATATATATGTAAATATTTTGTTCGATTTAGTTGCAACAACTGTTGTATTGTTAACCCTAATTATATTAAACTTTAGTTTGAAATTGATACCGACAACAAAACCTTTGAAAGCCACTTATCTATCTATATATATATATATATATATAAACATATAGTTACTTCCTTCACAGGTTCCGCCAAAACATTAAATTATAATATTAATATTTTTCTCCATCTATTAAGTTAAGAGTTGGTATTGTGTGAAAATAGGTCATGATAAGTTTATCATGAAATTGTCTTAATGTATCAAATATATGGTCAAGTGTATCAAAATTCAAAAGTTGAAGTCAATATTGACTTCAACTTTTGATACACCTGGTCAAATATTTGATATTTTAAAACTTATTCATGATAAACTTATCATGAACCATTTTCATATAATATTTTGCCTTAGGTTAAAAATATTACTCTACCTTTTGCATATGTTTCACACCTCAATTTTTATTTTTAGTTTAGTTACACTTGCATAATATTCTATATTTTTTTTTCAATATTTCTCAAATACATGTCAAATAAAAAATTTGTGTATTTATACAATGAAAAAACATTGAAAGTGTAAACTCTTATTCAGTCCAATCATTAATATATCTCTTCTATTATCCAAATTAATCATCTTTTTTAATATTTAATTCAAATTCATATTACATACAAAACATAAAACAAATCTATAATATGAATTCTATTATTTAAAAATATTTATTTATTAATTTTAATGTATAGTTGAATACTTGAATTTAAGAAAAAAATTATTAGTATTTTCAATACTAATGTCATTTCTAAATTTTAGTATTTTGTTAGTTTAAAATATATATATATATATATATATATATATATATATGATTAATTAAATAATTGTGAGATATTTACATATATATTATCTCACATAAATCATATATTAATAGAAAATTTAAAAATTAATAAATAACAATTAATTAGAGAACAAAATATATTTTATTTAAATTTATAGCATATTTTATCTTATATTAAAATTATCAATATCTAAATGTGCATCGCGCGGGAGAATAGGCAATACTCTTAATTAAATTAGGGATTGACAAAGACTTGTGAGGTATATATAATGGTAAAAGTATTGTTTTAACAAATTTTAAATTTATTTTGAGAGTATTTGTTGTTTCATCAAATGATATTAATTATTTTTAATAAAGAGTATTGGTTGTTTTTAGTAAAGAGTGTTATAAGTTGAATGATATTAGTTGCAAATTAAATTCACTACAAACGAGTTTTACACTATACATGTGGCAAGATTCACACGTCTACCTCATCTACAAAAAATGAGGTCTCTTGGGTGAAATGATTGGGCAAGGTCAAAATAGAGAAGGAGCTGGGCGTCACGAGACCAGATCGAGAAACTGACATCGGCATTTGAGCGAGGAACACTCCCAAAATCTTGATTTGGATCAATTATTGGAAAATTTTAATTAAATATTAAATATTTAACTAATTAAATAAAAGTGTTAAAATTAATTTCTCGAAATTTTATTGCTACGAGTGCGTCCTACTCATGGAGTAGATAAGTTTAATGTATTCAAATTCACAAAACCAATTAATGGTGAGTAAGAAATTGAATTAAAGATTAATGAGAAGATATTAAAACATGATATTAATGTGATTACAGTGAAAAATATCAAATTATAGTTGATTGATTGACAATCAAAATTTTCACACGCACGCACGCCTAGCTGAGCCGCGCTCGTGGCCTTAGCCTTGACCTTGAATTTTGGATGGATTTTGGCCTTAGGCCTGATGCTTATCTAATTTTTTAGAACACAAAAATTTTGTGAGTCCAGCCCAATTAATTCGGTATTAGATCAAGCTCATACCGGAGTTTGACTTCGCTGTATAAATTGGTTGAATCTGAAATTGACTCATGAATGACGTCGTGCTAACTCATCACTGAACAGATTTAATGAATCTGAAGCTGATTTTGTGCTGACTTATCTCTGACTGTTCTCATATCAGCACAAAAATGTGTGCATTAGCTAAAAACAGCAAACCAACTTAATTGATTATAATCAATTGTTGACGGTTGACTAACACCAACCAGCATTAGTTGCAGACGCATATTTCTCTGATTATGAATGGAGATTCACCTATAAATAGTTGTCCTCAAGCATTCTTCTACAAACACATCTCGAATCTCTTTATCCTCGTCCAATTTCTGCATATAGAGTTTAAAATGACGGTCCAGTTGAAAATATCATTTTGTTCGCCGAAACTTCAAGTCATGCGGTCTTTAACCAAACATATCGAATTGTGATAATACTGATGTTCCCCCTGTTGAATCTCATTTTGGCGATTCTTCAAACCCTCCCCCGGTCACCACTGCCCTTGTCCCCTCTTGTAATTATCTAAGCTGGAAAACCTTCTATTCCCTCAGTGGTGATTCTATTTCTTTTTCATGACGCTAGATCAATTATGGTCCATAGCAAAGACCCGATAAGGTCTCGGGCAAAAACTTCAAAAGGTGGCAGCAGAAAATACTGTTTTACCTTACTATCTTCGTTTAGCAAAGTTTCTCTTTGAGGACCAGTTTGTGGTCGTTAAGAACAATCCGCAAAATGAGACTGTCAGAAGCCAATAGTGACACTACGACTTTCTATTCCGAAATTTCATTTTGGGTGGTCAGATAGATATGTTATATAACGTCTACCAGAAAATTACTACTACAAAGTAATTATGAAATTTCTTAGAAGCAAAATATGTGGCTGACGATACTAGTACTAAGAAATACCTTGTTGGGAAATTATTGAATTTCAAAATGGTAGACTCTAAATCTGTTGTTTAATAAATTCAAGAATTGCAACTGATTATACACGACATAGCTGCAGAAGGAATGCAATTGTCAGATGCTTTTTTCAATATTAATCCTCCATGTAATAAGAAGGTTAATGAGAAAGCAATAGTGAAAATTTCTTCATACCTTACTTAGGCACAGGAAATCAAAATGGTAAGTCAATCTAATTTATTCAGACATGTAATACACTTTAATTGGTCGAGTCTATCCGTAAGAACATATTTGCTAATATTTCTCATAAAAACACAATATTCATGTATTAAATGAATGTATTGCTCAAGATATTAAAGCTTTTCATAGCATTAAATTTCTTGTTCAAAGATTAAGTAGCTAGAACATTCATTGCTTTTCTTACTAATCAATTGTTATTTATATTATCCGTCTATTAGCCACATTACACTACTGCATATTTTCTCATAGATAACGGATAATATCCGTTATCTATGCAGAAAATCTTCATTATCTAGATGTGTGTTATCTATTTTTTTGCTCATAGATAACAAAATAAATATGTTATATGTAGTACATTTTTTCATTATCTATGTGTGATTCGTGTTTTTAATTTTTCTCATAGATAACTAAATATATATGTTATCTATTAATATGTATGTCATAATGTATTAAAAATAGATAATTGATTAAATCTGTTATCTTTTATGAAAATTTGTTATCTTTTACATATGAAATATCAATATTTTTAAATTTTTTATTTTGTGAATTTAAAACAATTATTAAATATACTAAAAAATTATAACAAAATTTAATAGTTTAATCATTGATCCACAGGTCATTCATAAAATTACCAAGCATCCATGTATTTAAATACATTTGTCCAAAACATTCAAAATACGATAAACAATACCAATTGAGTTTCATTAAACATGATTCTTTTACAACGAGCAGTTTGAAAGTCAAAATACTTCAATTCAATCACCAACAACAGAACCATCTGAATTGCTCGTTCCTCCACCAATGAACTATGCTAACACCACTCAATCTCATTTTCAGTGTGCTTGTTGTGAATATGCATCTAAAAAATAATAAATAACATATTTTAGACCAGCATAACTACCAACATAATAAAACTAACGTATTAAGAACTTGAGACTGGAAATAAACACAAACATGATAACATGGATTAAAATATAACTAAAATCAACTTCTAAATAGAAGAAACACAGAACCACATATGAAAATAGAAGCATCACTTAAGAAACAATATCAAATTCTACTCCTCCCCAATATTTGGGTTCCAGCAGATAATTGGGCCAATACTAAAAAGGAAAATAAAAGTTTTTATCTCAATTTAATCACACTCTAGTGTTCATGAACAGTTGTTCATTGTGATCAGCATGATGGTGAATCTTGTTAGCTTAACTGTTGTTCCCAAAACGAGTATAATCAGTGTATGAGGGGGAATACACTGATGTCAGATTTTTCGAATTCTCAGGAAAATGCTCTTACAAAAATCATTCAGGACGATCCTGAAAGTGCTCACTGAACTGATAGTCTCAGGGGCAGCAGAGACAAGTCCGTCAGGAACCACAGAAACTGAGTTCTGAGTGTTGTGCTCTAGAAAGCTTAGTGGAGATAACCCACCTACTGACCGTTTCAGTAGCTAGTCAGTTGGATAGCTATCTCAAATGAGCCTGAGTTACGTGTGGAAGTGTGATCCCTTAATTTCTGTTGGTCCCAAAGGCAGGTTTTAGGGAAGAATACACTTGAACAAGTCTAGAAGGGAGGGTTGAATAGACTTGTAAGGATTCAAAAACCTTTTTCAATTTTACTGGTTTATTCAGAAAATCAGCAGACTACTTGAGGTAGTCTGAATTTTTGATAATAGTGCGCTGTGTATAGTGCAGAAACGTTTTAATGAAAATCGGTTTTTAGGTGATGTGCACAGATAAGAACAAAAAGAAATACGAAGAGACACAAGGGGTTTATAGTGGTTCGGACCAACTGTCCTACATCCACTCTCCTCAATCCAATCTTGGACTTGAGGGGCTCTCCACTAACTCACTTACTCACTTACTTACACAGTTTGAGAGTACTACTCTCTTACAACTTGTCAATGCTATAATCGCAATTGACTTCTCACAGCTTCTACAAAGCTTTTACAAATGATAAGTATGAATGGTGTTTTTGAGCGTAAGTGAAAAATTTGACAGAGTATCGGCTAGCTTAATGTGCGTGTAA